>JACEEZ010003868.1:0-25000 GCA_016584305.1 Chionoecetes opilio
TTATTTGGGGGAATTTTTTTAAAAAAAACCCCGGGGCAAAAAAGGGAATAAAAAAAAAACTAAGAAAGACAGTGAAGATGAGAAAAAATGTAAATGATGAAGATGAGTGGTTTTAAATCCACCAGAGTACCCTACGGCGAATAAACCCCCCGGGAAATTTCCCCGGGCCCGTGGGGTCGGCTGGGGTGGGCAGGACCCGGGAGCAACTTTCCCTCCCGCGCGGCGGGATGAAATGAAAGTAAAATGTCCCCTTGGCGCGCTACATGGCATCTCATAACACAAAAACTGGAAAACCCAAAAACCCCCCAAAAGTACAGCAGCAGTAGGGTTGTGAATTTTTTGTAGCCCACATTATCGTACCGAGCCACCAAAATTATCGTTTTTCCAGATAGATTACACGGGGAAAAAAATTTTTGTTGGTTAGGTCGACACTTGTTATTAAGTAATTTTTGGGTGCTGAACCAAAAGATCTCAGTTTTCTTTAACGTCAAGTTTTTGAACTTAGGTTTTTCTTTTTCTTAAAAAATAGAAAAATACGTACTAACAGTAATGCTTTTTTTAAAAAAAGTTGCAAAGTTAACTACAATGAAAAATGAAAAAAAATAGGCATGAATTAATGTTTTTTTAACTTTATCAGTTTTGAAGGATAAGGCTTAATTGTGGCGGGTTTAAGGGAAAAAATTTTTACGTTTGTAGTTTGTCTGGAGTGTTCAAATTGAGGACTTTCACGTTTGATGCTCCAACAATATCAGCCTCATATGCACATCCCATCTCCCCGGTAACGTTCCTTCCATAACCTTAAATTTTGGGAAAACTTTTCCCCTTGCTCGCGCTAGCCCCCCCAAAGATTTTCCGGAAAGTGGGAAAGGGGGGTATGCAAAAAATTTGTACTTTAATATATTTTTGCAACCAAGGGTTTTGTAGCTCCAATATTTTTGAAAATTTCTGGGTAAATTATTGCACGTGTTTTTTCAAGAAAGTTCTTGACGACGTCTTTGAAGATAGCCAAGCAGTCTGTCAAGGTCCTGACATAGTTACCGTGAAATGTTCATCTTTGATGAGCTGTCGAATTGTGGACCATCAACACACCGGCCTTGGATTTTTTCAATGGACAATCCAGGAAATGCCAAGAGATGTCCTTCAAACAGTCACCATCAGTGACAATGCTGTTACAAATTGTTATGAGACCTAGTTTATGTGCAGAGGTGGGAATATATTTTCTCCTGTCAACAAGTGGACATGACAATGTTAGGTCTCAGGTTTAAGATCAGATCTCGGAGGCCAATTCGTCGAACCCAATTGCTTATCTCGAGCTCGCTATACCACATACAGAGAAAGCAGGATACTTTGTGTACCACGTTGTGACAAGAAGGAAAGGACACCATTGAAGGTCAACACAGTGATCCAATTGTGTTGTTCATATGCAATAACTCAATGACTCTTCTTTACCATCTCCAATATTCTTCACGACGACAGAATGAAAGCCCAATAGGGACTGCGCCAAACAAATTGCCATTGTGTAGAAGGACACACTTCAAGCTACGCTCTCTTTGAGCTATCAATAAAAACATCGCCATTCAGTTTGGATTGGTAGATGAAAGCCCAATCCTTCAAGTAAACCAGGAATGTTATGGGCAAAACACAAAACCGCTGGCACTTCAGAAAGTACTGCAGAAATGTACTTCTCTCTGATTCGAAGTATGATACCTTCACTCCTTGTTCAAGTATGTTTTTCTCGTCAGTATGATTGCTAGTATTTCTGAAGCTTTTTGGATAGGCCACATCACGTGCTAATCATCAAACCTCGTGCTGAGTACAAATTCCATACGAAACTGAATCCTCGTGAATGTCAAAATCTGCATCATTTGCTGTCACTGCGTTCTCAACAAATCCACTCAGATCTTCTGGTAGTTGTTCCGAGGTAGTTGAGGTAGGAGGTAGTTGTTCGAAAACTGGCACTGAATTTCAGCGAATGAGGCATTTGGCTTATAGCTGAGGTAGCTTAGGGATATTTTTATTTTACTTTATTTTCTGTTAAATCCTGAGTTCACTAAACAAAAGTAACAGTCTGTGAATGATCTTTTTGCTCGCGCCAAACCATGGGGATACCAAATGCCAACTTTTTCCACGTGTTCCTTTGGTCCACATCCGTAATCTCTCGACACACTGCTTTGCACACATTGTGAGGGGCCATAGCTTGTCTGGATCACCGAGTTCACTTTAAAATATGCGAAAATATGCTTGTTTGACCAAATACGCTGATGCTTGCCCTCTGACTTGGAATGGTGAAAAAACACCACATATATAGCAGAGGAGCAGGTTGTTTAGGCATGTACGACGAGACGTAGCAGGAGCAGACCTGATCTGAAACAAAAGAAATTATACCTATGTAAATAAACACTAAGCTGGAATAGTTACACGCTTTGAAAACAAAAAAAAACAGCAAAAAACGAAATAGAAATTACAATGGTACTGTTGTTACAAGGGTTAGAGAAAAGCCCCATAACAAATCCTCTTAATTCCTACTATCCTAGCTTCCTGCTTGCAGTATGATAGTATGACCTCGTGGGAGCTGCACACACTCTATAACCGCACTGTTCAATTGTAACTGAAACAAACAAGTTGCCACATAGCTCTAGATGAGTCAAATCGTATATCAGATGGGCAAGTTTTACATTACAGCTCACAAGTGGAATTTTGCTTATCTGGAGGGTTAAGCTGGCGAGAAAAAACTAACGTGCTAGAAAAAAACTGACTACAGATTGGGAATCAGCATGCCAATTTTAATCTAAAATACGCTCAAAAATCTAACTCAACATTTTTTTCTTTTCAAATGTTCCCAGTGTTATCGTACAACCTCTAGCTTAAAAATAATATAGTCAGTAGATAACTATCGACATCATGAATCAGCACTCACAAAAAAATATAAAATATTTTCTCTTTTCAACCAAAAATATAAATATAACCCAATCATGGACACAAAATTCCATGTTAAACTATTTTTTTCCAAAATAAATGAAATTAAATAAAAAAAAAAATATATAGTAAACACATAATAAGACTCAAAAGAAGCTGAACTCGAGAACTATACCGTAGATAACAGTGAAAGTCGCCACCTGCCGTGAGTCGACAGGGCCAAATATTACGAATATAGCATCACTTATGATTTTTATGTGCACTGAAGATGATACACCAGTAGTTATATCATGACGTATATCTACCCTGTTTCAGCGTTGTTTTATGCTTTGTATCTGCAAGTATATACGGTTTCAAATTTCGCACGCCTTGTTTCGGGCGCGACGACAGCGGTACGACACTCAGTAAAATAACACTAGGTAGATGGCGACTCAACTGTTGAACTGATAGCACTTTGTAGATATTTGTAAATTTGTTCATTATAACCATACTATGACACAGACGACGGGAAGGACACACAAATGACACAGACTCTCTAGATAGGCCCTTCTAATTTCTGAAATCATGGATGTAGAAAAAGTAACTTATAACGCTACCACACGTCTGTTAAACAGAAAAAAAAGCTGTCCTGTGGCGATTAACTGTTATTACGGTACATAGCTATCATCTCAAAAGCCAAAAGAGGAATTTCCTGTTCCCCCTCTATTCTTGTATCCCCCTGTGTCAGCTGGCGCTTTATGATGATAGACTGTGTCAGTTGTCATCGAATATCAATTATCATGTGTAGGGATGAAAAGTAAACAATCTGCCTTTTCCCTTAAGCCGGCCACCCACACAACCGGCGACGGCCGTACGGCCACAAAAGTGCGTAGGCCAATCGTTCGCCGGACGAGGACCCACCACACACCAGCCCCTCATGAAATATACAGTACACGTCGGACCACCGTGTGACAAACATGGAATCCGCTTGTCCGAAAATGACTTGTGGTGATGGATGCATGTGCATCCATATATAATACCTATATATAATACGTCATTATATATAAATACGTCTTATGTAATACCATATTATCATAAATACAATTAGGTCATATCTGGCGAGCGAGGGCGGGCCGCGCCGGAGAATGCACCCATACACACGCACGGAGGCCACGCCGGACGAATTTTCAAGCGTTCGACTGATTTTCATTTCGGACGCTGCGACAGGCCCTGCCGGATGAAAAACAAACCCCACACCACACATCGGCCGCCTCTAGCCACGCCCCTTTCGTCGCCGGAACTGCCGCGCCGGTGATGTGTGTGTGGCCGGGCTTTACACACTGCTGCTGAAAGAGAACCAAGAGGTTCCCGTTAGAAGTCAGTTTCTACCTTTGTCTGTAAAGGTTAATTTGCTAAATACCTCGCACAATCTGCGTTCTAATGCGGCAAGCAACGGTCCAAATCCATCGTCATGCAAAAGGACCAAAGTCAAACTCAAAACTCCCTCTCTCGTGGAAGTTGACATCGACATTTTTTTTTTTTTTTTTTTTTTTAACGATGGAAATTTTTTGTATGACTTTATAAGTAATTATTTTGTAGAAAAATTTATCGTTTTTTTGTTTATTTTTTCATCTTTCCTAAATTTGGGTAGTTAAGAGTATAGCCATTATCGAGTGTTCAACAATATGTTGTCACTTTTTGCATCCAGTCGCAGTTTTTTAAAAACCCGCAAAAAAAACCCTGAAAATTCCCGGCTTCGAAAACGCGCTGGAATGGGAGACGATCGCCCGGTTTTGGTGAGTCACGGGAGGGAAAGGTCCTCTTCCCGCGCGCTGTGTGTTGTGTAGGTTTGTTGGGGTTTTAGTAGGGTTTTTTTGTGTGTGGTGCAGTAGCGTTTGTGTGTGTGTGTAGTGTTTTTGTGGGGGGTTTTGTGTGTGTAGTAGTGTTTGGGTTTTCTAGGAGTGTTTTGTTGGGGTGTTGTGTGAGTAGTGTTTTTTGTGGTGTAGTAGTGTTTGGTTGTGTTATGTTTTTGTGGTGTGTAGTAGGTTTTGTGTTGTGTGCAGTAGTGTTTTGGGGGTGTGTGTAGTAGTGTTTGTGTTGGGGGTGTAGGTGTTTTTTTGTGTGTGTGTGTGTTTGGGGGTGGGATGTTTGTGTGTGTGTGTGTGAGAGTGTTTTTGTGTGTGTTAGTATGTTTGTGTGGTGTGTAGTATGTTTGTGTGGGTGTGTGTAGTAGGTTTTTGGGGTGTGTGTGTGTAGTGTGTTTGTGTGGGGTTTTAGTAGTGTTTGGTGGTGTGTTTGTGGGTGTGTGTTTTTGTTTTGTGTTTTTGGTGTTTTTTGGTGTGTGTGGGGTGTTTTTTGTGTGTGTGTGTGTGGGATGTTTTTGTGGTGTGTGTGTTGGGAGGTTTTGTGTGGTGTGTAGTAGTGTTTGTGGTGTGGTGGTTTTGTGTGTGGTGTGTGAATTGTGTTTTTGGGGTTTTTTTTTTTTGTGTTTGGGTTTTGGTGGTGTGTAGTCCCAGCTAACCATCACCGGCGGGCCTACGTATTCTATAGGCTGTAGAGCGGCGAACTGCGGCCACCGGCGGCAAATTTACCTCCGTCAGCCCTCCGAAGGCCCACTGGTGTATTTTCAGACGGGATAATTTACTATGTTGAAAATTAATGTACAGAATTTCAAGAATTGAATATTTCTATGTGTAAACATTTTGAAACAACAGTTATATGATTATCTTGATGTAGTAATACATCAGTAGTGACAAGCAGCGGCAACTTGACGTCAATCCTCCGGAGGCCAGCTGGTACGTATTTGTTAGTGGGAAATATTAATTTCATATTATATATATTAACTCAGTAATATACATAGTATCTCAATATCGGTACCATCACTATTGTTAGGCCTGTTCAAGCTATTATAAATTGTTACAAAAGTTTTTATAATAGTTTATAGAAATTATCATATTTCAGTTTATTTCAAATATTTCCAGCTTAATCAGGTACACCCAGAGATACATATAAATAAAGATGGGATACGTACATAGGAAGAAGTTTACATGGAAAGAGGTTATCAGTTAGTCTATGTGTGTAGCTAGTATAATATAAAAATAACAATTGATTAGCCGCGGCAAAGATTACGGGATAACACATGGTCAAATGTAACAATTTAAGTGGCACTACCATTGCAGATTGGTTCCACATTCTGACTGTTGAAATGGTTATAATATAAATGATAATTGTATTTGGCGTCAACATTGCAGCCACAGACATAGGTCAGAAAAATGGGATGATACACCTGCCACAGAGCTGGCTCAGCCAGCTTTTGCAGTGGTTCATCTAAAGTCTGTATTTTAATGAACTTCCATTTGAGAGCTTCGTGAAAGAAATGCACCAGTTGCAAGGAACAATTTTCAAACCTTTGTTTTTAAGCTAAATATGAAATACTGCATTCACTCATAGATTTTGAAATGTGCCACAATGGACTCACGTGGTTTAGCATCATGTACTATCCAAGGTAGATAATTCTATAGATAGTTATTGAAATAAGTCAAGCTGCTGTGAAAATAGCTATGAACTAGCTAGCTATTAAGGTTGTCACCCAGCACTGGCAATAATAACCAATTTTAGCTCCATTTACTAATAAAGGAAGCCTGAAATTATATATGTTAATAATCCTGGACACTACTGCACTCACCGCGCGCTGGGGACTGACTGCCTCTTCCCTCTTGTGACTCCACGTGGTCAACTTGTCACGTGATCACCAGTGATGACATAAAGGAGACATCTGATGATATGGCGGTCTCCCATTGGTTCCCGCCGCGGCGGGCGCGCATAAACATAGGAACGTGCTAACACACTCACTATATTAACAATATATATATATATATATATATATATATTCCATTAGAGGAATCAAGATCATTCAACAAAACTCTAAACTTTCTATAAACAAGTAAAAGACTCTTTGGCTACCAAAGATCATATGAAGTGCTCAAAATGTAATACCCTCATCCACCAGTGGAGAGCCCAATGGTAGAAGCAACACTCAAGAAGCAGCTTTCTGTTGAAAAAGTTGAGTAAAATATTGAAAATAATGATAACAATTTACCTTGATTTTCCCTACATCATCTTGGTGTTTCTTATGATGGAATACAATAATAAGCTACTGTGTTAGGTATTTATTAATCTATCAGGTACAAAAATTGGGTGACTGACACCTTTCTGCTTCAGTAGGAATGAAGTACTCCCACCCTATAGTAAGTTATTTACAAAATCATTGAATGACTACCTATGTAATGTGGGAGACAGTGCCATTGCCACCCTCCTTAGCTGCCTGAGGGAAGAGTAGCCTACACAGATAAGTAGATTACTGAGAAACAACCATAAAAACTCTTGCAACAGTACAAATTGACTAGGATACAAGAGTGCTTACGAACATAAATCTTAAAGTAACATGTTGTATAGACAATGATATACATACACAGCACATATTTAGTAAAATTGCTGCTGCACCGACATAAGAGCATGCAAGTTACGGCATCTGATATTCATCTCAGATATTGCACATAAGATAAGGGTGTGTGTGATATGTGTTGGTAAAGAGAACACGGCATATGCAGTTGAAGTCCTCCCATGCATGAGAAAATATCTTATAGGGGTGTTACAGTAAAGAAATGATGTTGCCAATAGTAAAGTGGTAGAATGAGGGATTAATATCTTCTAGTAAGCTTAATCACCTCCTTTCATCTTTATATTATACCAATCAGGTTGCCATTTTGAGGTCAATACAAAACACTAATGAACATGTACCGACTTGTACCGTCCTTATGCCCTTAGATGAGTGTTGTGGATTCACCTACGAGGCTCTTATCTCTTGAGGATGCACACCAATAGGAAAGTTCTGAGAAGAATTAGTTTGAATTGCTAGATATTACTGGTTTGATTAACTTGATCCTCCTTAAGATTTTGCTGAGATTGAGATATAGAGATGTAAAGATGCCAGACGACGAGACTGCTGGTAGTGAACCTCACCGAGTGAGGTCAGGTAGTGGTAGTAAGTAGGTAGGTGAGTGAGGTCCTTGGTAGTGAGACTTAGGGATGAAAAATTGTAAGATTGGAGAATGGAGACGCACAGCATTATTTTATGGGAAACTCATCCTTCCTGCCTTGAATACCTGTTGGGACACCTTAAACAAGTCAGTACCTATGTACTGTACAGTGCAGGTCACCTAATGATGCACACTGACCTTGGGCAATGAGTGAATATTTCTGAGACAGATCTGTCTTTTTTTTCTTTTTTTTCTAAAAGGCTACATTTTTTTTTTCCATCAAGCTACATTCTCATGCTCTGGTTCTGTTCTGTCCAAGGTTCAAGGTAGGATAATCACAGGTAAGTGAATGGTGATGTAATAGAAAAAGTGAAACAGTTTTGTTATCATAAGAACATAAGAAAACAAGGAAGCTACAAGAGGCTGCGAGACCTACACGTGGTAGTTCCTGAATCTTGGTGACATGCTAGATAGCGAGGGTGGAGTGAAGAGAGTAATAAGAACATGGGTAGCAACTACATGGATGATGTAGAGAGAGATAGCAGAACTGCTGATAAACAAGAGCATTCCACTGAAAAACAGAGGAAGAGTATAAGCACAGAGCATGTATAAGATCAGTATTGCTGTATGGTTCTGAGACATGGGCTTTGACAGAAGTTGGAGGATGTGTTGGTTGGTTTTGATTAGAGAATGTTGAGGTATATGGTTGGGATTACATGGAGATGAAGTGTCCAGTGAAGAGGTGGCAAGAAGATGTGCATTGAAGGAGCTGAGTACAGTGCTGAGAGTAAGGCGATTGAGGTGGTTTGGGCACGTGAAGAGGAGAGAAGGTGGTGAGGCATTGGGGAGAGCTGTTGGGAGTAGAAGTGCCAGATCATGTCCACCAGGCAGGCCAAGGAAGACATGGACGCAGTGTGTTGAAGAGGATCTGGCAGCATTGGATGAAAGAGGTTGAGGCAATGGATAGAGATAGATAGAAGCGTATCATCGATCGTCTAACCTCATAAGAAATTATGAGAAAATCTGATGTTAAACAAAGATATATACAGTATATGCTCTTGTCATGAGTCTTGTGCACCTTGTTTTTTTCATGGTAACTTATCATTAAGTTGTTGGCTATTAATTCTTTTTCTGAAATAAAGTTGTAATAGTACATGTAATAACACTGTCCCACCAGTCAAAGAATTTTATCATACTCTGTATACTCCAGAGACGAATGTGATACCAGCGGGAAAAGGAATGTAAACTATAACTGTTCAGTATCTATGGTAGGCCAGTGGACCCTTTTAAGGTAATATGTACACTTATACAATACAGTGGATCTTTAACAAACAGTTGGGTCACCTAATAAAATCTGAACATGAATTAACATCCACGTCTAAATTGGTATCGACACAGTAAGAAATGTATGACATGATGGGTAACCAGTGGCAACATGCTGTGCTGCCGTAGATTATTATGTGTTAGGAACATACTAGTGGGCTTGCTGTCAATACAAGGCAAGTGTAGGTGACCACAGGCTGCTCCAAAACAAGCGTTAATATGCCTGAGCTGCAGCTAGTGCATGATCAATAGATTCAGTGTGTGTGGGTGGTGAAGACCTCCAACCAGCCATGCATATGTAGTACATTTCCTCCAATAGCAGTGAGTCATTCCTAGTCAGTCCAGGGAAGGTGACGGTAGCCTGTATTGACTCAGCCTCCCTATGCGATAATTTTGAAGGAACTTTTAGTAAATATTCCAGTTTGTTATGAAAAGTGCAAAACCATCAACAGCAAGTCCTAGAATGAACAAAATTGCGAGAATGTCTTTCTTATAGTGAATCAGTAAACAACAAAGAATCATGAAGGCACAAAAATTGATACCACACAGTGTTGGGCACCTGTTACTATTACATTTTTTGTTCTTCATTTAATATGATTATACGTACTGGTAATCATCAGCTGAAGCGTACATTGTGTACATTTTACATATCACGTATATCAATCAGATGTAAAAAAATGCAAAAAAAGAATCAGGTATTAGTGGGCAAAGTAGTTACTTCATATTCTGGAGCTGTGGAATGAAGAGAACAATACTGATGTACTTTAGGTTTTGGATCACTGTACTTATACGATATGATGAACTTTGTACAATGAATTACCAACAAACCTCACAACTCACTGTATATTACAACACACCAGGCTGTCTTACCTGCTTGGGGCTTATTATTAGTTAGGTTCATTAACGACCTTCCCCCCTCCAGGTACAAAATTATACGCTACCTTCATTCTCTCATCCACAGCAGTGCTAGTTTATTCCTCCCTCCCTATTTTGTGCCCCTCCCCACCAGATCCAGTCTCAGTTGTCAAAGGAGGATGAACTGGACAGTTTAGTACCACTGCTGCTGCTGTCTGAAGAGCTACTGGCAGTCTTTTTCATCCGTCGCTCAGTGTCAGGCCGGCTTCCATCACTCGACTGTTCCATTTCTTCCACTCGCTCAGACTTGTTACTTGAATGCCCACTCTCACCCGACACTGAGGCACGCTTGGCACTATTCTTTTGTGCACTGGATAAGTGGTCCCGGTTAGGGGGCGGCCTCTCTTCTTCCTCTTCTTCCTCCTCTTTGTATGATTCTTCTTGTGCAACTGCAAATTCCAGGATACTTAATTCTTCCTTAGTAAACGAAATGTTGCAAAAGTTCAATTGAAGATTCTCAAGTCTTTTAAAGGGAAGAGGAATGTACCAAATGGCTACCATTCCATCAAATCACTGCAGCAGGGGTGCTTGTGTCTATCTATTATTTATGTGTTATGTGTTATTTATCTGTTATGCATATGTTTCCTATTTCCTTCATGGGAATGACAGCTGCATCAACCTCCACTTGTTCCTCTCCATACATCCTATTCTTAAACACTTCAGTCTTCTATCTCTCTCACCTTTCTTCTTTCTCAAATACTCTGTCTATCATTCTTGAGAGGATCATCTTGAAAAAGTCATATAATATATCTAGTCACTATATCAAAAGTCACTATAATATCCTCCTCCTTGTCTTGTCTCACTTACTTTCTCAAACCAACAAAATCATACCTGAATGTTATATTTACTACAGTATCACCACTATTCCACAATTCTATCCTTTTCCCTTGCTTTATACATCCAACCTTCCATACATGGTAAAAGACCATTTATCTACATAACAGCAAGCCTGTGCTGTTTGGATTAGCAGATGATGGTGCCCCTACTAGACAAGTTGCCTAACTGTTTTTTTATTGTAAAAGGTTGGTCAATAGATTCCTAAACTGTTAAAAATCACTCTTAACATTGTGATTTCAAAGATAAAGGCAAGAAATATATGAAAATAAGGTTTAAAGTTGCCCAAATATCACGTGACTGCAAAAAGCTCCGACATTGTCATGACTTCATCAGATGTACACACGCGAGAGGCTACAGAGGCTGTGTACGGTGTGTTTACCTATAATGACACCAGCAAAGCCATGTGTCAAAGGAAAGGGGAAATAGACATCATTGGTGCAATGTGCCAATGTACACTAACACTGGCAGGTCAACACCAGGGAAGATATTCATCTCAATTCCCAAAGATTATAAGATAAGGAAGCGATGGTGGCTGGCTTGCCGCTTGTGTTGTGGTGGATGTACACTCTCGGCTGGGCTCGGGCCCGCTCGGTTCCCGCGCCGGTATATCTCGTGACGTCTGGACAATGGCCGACGTTTTTTCAAGCAATTAACTTCACCACTTTTACAGCACGAATTCAATTTTTTCAGGTAGGAATTATATTCAATATACTATGCCACTCTACAAACATGGCAGAACACATTTTAAAGTTCTCATAACAGAAAACTTGTCAATTACCACAAACGTTGCACATGTGTGATGGTCAAAAAGCCTAGACAACCGCTGGCCAAGGGGGATATCAGTTTAGTCTAGTAGTACCGAGCCCGCCTGTGGTGGCGCGATGTCTATGCCGTGTCAGAATGAGCCTCACTAAGGTCAATATATAATAATGGGAAATAAGATTTATTCCACGAATTGTGATTGTTACCCTGTCAGATCGTCTGTGAAAAGATTATTCTGACGGGATTCATAAGAGATAATTGTGTGCCCAGGGCAGTGTAACACTGTCGGTTCTAGCATTATGCCTATGGATCAGTATATTAGTTCCCTGTTCCCAGCATCCATGACCTGTTTCCATTGTTCGTGCCCTCTTGTCATGAGGGCTGCAGGTCCCCCTGCGGTATCCCCTTCAGAATAACATCACAATGACAGATGAGAGAAGATTAGAAGAGTGAAGTGTTCAAGTGGCAGTTACGGGCATTACATACATATTGAGTGTACTATCAAACATTGACATGGGTAGCTTGTTTACTTATGTTGACTAAACATAACTGCTTTTCAAATTATAATTGTAGTCAAGATCCAATGGGCTATAACCAATACGTACAACCCATGAGGTGCAGATGTGTAAGGAAATCTAAATTGAAATAATATGTACAGGCCAGGATTCCTAGCCCTCTGTTCCTAACCACAGATGGATTGAATAACTTGTGATCATCCAAGACCCAAATGCTGTACTGATGATCAACAAAGATGGAGACAAGAATAAACATTCCAATGGCTATTACATCATTCCATTAACTCTGAGGAACCTTGTAAATAGGATTATTCATGATTGGTGGCAATTAGTATTCAAACATTAAAATTCACTCTCCTTTCGCAAGCGAAGTCACAGTAGTGAAAAACCACTACATGTAAGCGTAGAACAAACAAAAAATAGGTGTGACAATCACCTGCTGTAAATTTTGAGAAGTATGCATAATAATCAGTACATTGACAGTCTATATTTTCCTTAATAAAAACAAGAAACAGGAAAACTCAACTAGGATAACAGAATATGCAAATGTGTGCGCATGCATGACCACACAACAGAGGTGGGCACTTCCGCAAACATTTTCACAAACCACACCTTCCACAAATGCCTTAGTCCTAATACATCCTAATAAAGCAAATATGTCCGCAATTTCCAAAGTGGCCGCTCCGAGTTTGACCAGGATTCCTTCTAGGCTGCGTACGCCGCCCAGGGTGAGTGGCGTGTGCTAGGGGACGCTGCTTTCCCACCATTCTGCCATGTGCTCGGTTAACAGTGAGCATTCCCACACAACGTGCGTGCTTCCCAGCACTTTCTCCTGCCACACTTTGTAAGTTTGCTGCTTTTTTCCAAATTTTTGATTAAAACTCATATAAACATTATCTGTGTGACACAGTAATAGTATTGATATATCCAAGATGTTACTGTAAACTTTGCTAAGTGAGATCCAACTCCTTCCAGGCCCAACCCCACCCTACCACCAGCAGCCATCACACTGCCGCCATAATGGAGAGCCAAGCAACTCACTACAACGTGGAGCCAGTTATTGAGATGGAAGACCTGAGCCACTCTCGACCCCATCTGGGAACCTTCCTTGGGCCTGTTTTAAACAAGAGCAAGGTTGTTGAGAAAAAAACCCCAAACTTCAAGGGCATTGTCACCTGCAAATACCCTGTATGTACTCCGGGACAGCCTCCGGGCATTGCAGACTAAACAATTCAAATATGCCCGGCCATTGTTGGAGTGTGAAGAGTGAAGATTAAGTGCTGAGTTCTTTGGAACAGATCACAGACTTGTTGTTGCTATACTTAAGCTTCATGTCAAGTCCAGAAGAATCTCAAGAGGTAACCATACTGTGTTTCATCTTGAGAAACTGAAGGACTTGACATGTGCTCATGAGTATGCGGTGGCAGTCTCAAATCGGTTTGATGTGCTCGGTGCTCTCGGGGATCCTGTAGAACTGTGGGATACCTTCAAACGTGAAACTCTACAGGCTGCCAAGGAGTGTATTGGGGAGCGCCCGAGGTCAAGGCGTGGTTTTGTCTCGACGGAGACGCTGGAGAAAATCGAGGAGAGTCGCGCTGCCAGGCTGGCTGGGAACCGGGACCAGCACAGGGCTCTGTCACGCCGGACTAGAACCCTCCTGAGGAGAGACAAGGAGAGGTATGTCAGGAGTCTCGCTGAGGATGTCGAGGGTCATTTGAACGCTAATGACCTCCGACCCGCCTACCGAGCCCTGAAGAAGCTCCGTTCCAAGTCTCCTTCTCGGGCGAGTGCTATTCGAACAGCAGATGGGCGCCTCGTGTCGGACATGGATGGGCAGATGGCTCGTTGGGCTAAGTACTTTGGGCAGTTGTTCACGGTGGACCCTCCAACTGAGCAGCTTCACACCACTGGGTTACAGGCAGTGGATGCCGATCCTCCCATTGACGAAACCGCACCCTCTCTTGACGAAGTCAAGAGAGGCTGTAGCAAAGTTGAAGGGTGGAAAAGGCAGCTGGTGTTTGTAATATCAGTGCGGAGCTCCTCAAAGCTGGGGGTGAGGCCATGATCCGCAGGTTGCATGCTGTCCTGACTGCCGTGTGGCAATCAGGTATCATTCCTCCTGACTGGAAAAGGGGACTGGTCGTCCCTATCTGGAAAGGGAAAGGGGACCGTCAGGACTGCAACAATTACCGCGGTATTACACTGCTCAGCGTACCAGGCAAGGTGCTTGCCCATCTATTGCTGACACGAATTCGCAGTCATCTGGTGAAGCATCAGAGACCTCAGCAGTCTGGGTTCACGCCTGGTAAGTCAACAACGGACCGTATCCTAGTGCTTCGTGTCCTGGTGGAATGCCGACGTGAGTTTCGACAGGGGATGCTTGCAGCCTATGTTGATCTCAAGAAGGCGTTTGACTCAGTGCACCGTGAGTCACTCTGGGATCTTCTGCGACTTCAAGGGATTCCTGCAAGAACTATTGGTTTAATAACTGGTCTGTATTCTGGGACTGAGAGTGCTGTGAAGTATGGGGCAGGTGTATCCAGCTTCTTTCCTGTGAATACAGGAGTGAGGCAAGGGTGCGTCCTTGCCCCATCACTTTTCAACGCTTGTGTGGACTGGGTATTGGACAAGGTTGTAGATCAAAGTGATTGTGGAGCATCCGTCGGCAACACCAAGATCACTGATCTTGTTTTTGCCGATGATGCAGTAATCTTTGCTGAGTCGCTGGAGGTCCTGGTGATGGCTCTCGAGGCGCTGCACGAGGAGGCAAAGCCTTTGGGACTTGAGGTCTCCTGGCTCAAGACCAAGGTCCAGGTGTTTGGAGACTTACTAGATGAAGCAGTACAGTCTGTTCATGCGTGTGGCGAGGACATTGAGATCTTGGAAAGTTTTACATACCTTGGTAGCGCAGTCCATAATGACGGCGGGTCACGTCAAGAAGCCTTACGGCGGATTGGCATAGCCCACGGTGTTATGGACTCGCTCAGCGGGAGTATTTGGCGTTGTCGGTACCTGTGCAGGAGGACAAAGATCCGGATCTTCAAGTCGCTTGTGATCCCTGGCTTACTCTATGGTTGTGAGACATGGACACTAAATAGTGACTTGAAGAGACTAATTAATGCCTTTGGTAATAAGTGTCTTCGCAGAATCATGGGGTATCGCTGGGATGATTACGTATCAAATCAGCGATTGCACCGTGAGACTGAATCGAGGCCTATTACCTGCATAGTCCGTCAGCGCCAACTTCGGCTATATGGGCATGTGGCACGCTACCCTGAAACCGATCCTTCCCATCGGGTTGTATCTGTAAGAGACAATCCGGCGTGGAGGAGGCCAAGGGGGCGCCCACAAGGCTCGTGGCTGGGGCAAGTTGATGTTTCTTGTCGAGAGCTGCTTGGTATGGGAAAGGAGCCTGCATGGGAACTCGCGCGTGGTGACCCCCGGGAGTGGCGTCGTAGGGTGGGCGAGGCCACGCGCCCCCCTGGCGTATGCCCCCAATGATTGATTGATTGATTGTTGGAGTACCTCCTGGAGAACCCTCTTAGTGATGATAAGAGACCCAAGGCTTTCAAGGCCATACAGACCACTGCAGAAACAGGATTTACCGGAAACGTTCTCGATTTTATGGAAAATTCCGTGATATCGAGCTATATCAGGAGCTGATAAAGGAAGTTTGATTTACCGGAATCAGCCTTGTCTGAATTATTCCGTTATATCAAGCTTCTACTGTAAATTAATTAAATTACATTAGTGATTTACTAAATAATAGATTAATTTACTACATTACAAAGTGCTTAACCTTTAGTTTTGCACTTTTAGCACTAAAAATATCACATAATTAGTTTTCAGTTGCGTATTTGTGGTTGCGGAAACTCTAATTTCAAAAGATTAGCGGACTTGCAGTTGCGAAAAGTAAGGACAAAGTTTTAAGGAAAAGTATGCGAAAGTGCGTTTGCGGAAGTGGATTTTCATTTGCGGTGCCCACCTCTGCCACACACGCACACACTCACAAGGTCCCAGGTTTCCCCAAATATTGCTCTCGATGATCTCAAAGCTCTTTTCAGGAGGGTAACAGCTGCAAATCACGTATCCAGGAGATGATCAGCCCGTGGGTGAATAACACACACATACACACAAACATACCTGCAAAGGCTGCTGGGTACTGATTGGACAACTTGGTTTTTATAGTTCTGATTCGCTTGAAAATGTTGTCAAGGTCCTTTTTCATGTCAACAAGGAGCCCCGTGTGCTTCTTGAATTCCTTCTGGGCAAATGCATAGCGAGCGGCTGACAAAGAGTTGCAGTTGCTAAGCATCTCATTTGTCTTCTCAAACCGCTGCAACCTGAGGGTAAAGGAGAGGAAGGTATAACAACATTCTAAAGGTTATGTGAAGAAAACTGCACTGCTACAAATGCTTAAGTATGTATAAATGAAATCTGGGCCCACATTTCTATGAGTTTACATACATAGCACATATATTTAAAATTCTCTTTGCCATTTCCTTGAATTAAGTGATTCTTCAATGTTTATGTCTTCCTTGTTGCACAGAATATTCTCCATTTCTTTGTAACTTCTGGCTAGCTGTCTTAACTCAGTAGAGTTTGTAAAGAGTGCAGCTGTGCGTTTCTATAGTTGATAAATACAGTTCTTTAAAGAACTGTACATATAAAATATAAACTGAACTGATAAAAACAGTTCTTTATTCCACTGAAAAACAGAGGAAGAGTATTTGAAGCATGTATAAGATGAGTTTTTCTGTATGGTTCTGAGATATGAGCTTTGATGAAGAAGTTGGAGGATGTGTTGGTTAGGTGTGATCGGAGAATGTTGAGATATATGACTGGGATCACATGGAGAGATGAAGTGAAGTGAAGAGGTGGCAAGAAAATGTGGATTGAAGGAGTTGAGTACAGAGCTGAGTGTAAGGCGATTGAGGTGGTTTGGGCACATGAAGAGGAGAGAAGGTGGTGAGGCATTGGGGAAATCTGTTAAGAGTGGAAGTTCCAGGTCCCTCTTGATCCCTTTTCCGAATCTTTACCATAGCCTTGTCTTTACAAATAGTTTGGTAATAATATCTAGCACGGTACACACATAAAGTTATCTTGTATGTTTCCTCCTGATTCGTTACCTGGAACTGTCGCCGATCAGAATTCTCGCCAACGTCAGCGAGTGTTACAATTTTGCACGTCGGTGGGAGTTCCAATTTTCGGCGACAGTTCCAGTTCTTGATCTTGATATTACAGTACCCAATATATACATTTAATAAGCTTTAAGCGGTGTTTCTGCATTCAATGATTAAATATGAGCAATACCTTGATCAGTTAGTTTAGGTAAGGTAATCAATGTCCAGGTTAGGTTAGAGAACTAGCGGAGGGGTCTGAGGTGGCACAGCCCCCTCCAGTTAACCCCTTCATGCCCAGATCTTTCCTTTGCCATAAAAAATTGTCTGTTGTTAGCCATAAAATCACGAAAACTAACTGAATATACCAAATTAGTTAGTGGAGAAGGATACTAAACAGGTCATAGCTATAAAATATTGCTTATATTCACTAAAAATCGTCTAATGGCAGCCAAATTACAATAGAAATTACGCTCTGGGTCTCAAGGGGTTAAGTCAGGTTACGTAACCAATGTCCATGTACACACAAACCTCGTTTTCCCGGACTAATAGGGGGAGCACTGGTCCGGGAACTGCAAAAGTCCGGGAATCGCAACAGTCCGAGGCCATTACCCACCCCTGGACGTTTATCCTACTCTAGTATTTACTGTCCGGCAACTGCCAATATCAACTACCCCGCCGCGGACTTTTACGTCCGCTGAGCATGCTGCCACCTGGCGGGAGGCAGCAGAAAGTGTTCAATAGTCTCAAGAGACGTTTCTGCACCAAGGGCAGTGGGGGTCAGGGGACTAACGGAGGCGGTGCAGGTGAACCGTGGGTGTCGTGTGCCCAAATGTAAACAATACAACCGCTGAGCATGCTGCCACCTGGCGGGAGACAGCAGAAAGAGTTCAATAGTCTCAGAGATGTTCCTGCACCAGGGGCAGTGGGGGTCAGGGGACTGACGGAGGCAGTGCAGGTGAACTGTGAGTGTCGTGTGCCCAAATGTAAACAATACGACCGCTGAGCATGCTGCCACCTGGCGGGAGGCGCGGACACTGACCAGGGGTGATAGGATACGCTCGGACCGAATTTCTATGTTAAAAAAAAAAAAAAAAAAAAAATCCGGGACTCTGACATGTCCCCGGACCTCAGATTTTGTCCGGCAAATCCGATATCCGGGAAATGGAGGTCCGGGAAATCGAGGGTTGTGTGTGTATTTTGAAACCCATTTCCGATGGCGCAATTGTATAATAACGGTGTTACATGTACTACCAAAATATCTACCGAATTTCGGCCGGAAACGGATTGTTAAGTCAGGGTAAAAATGGACGAGGACTGCGCGGTCATTTTCTGAGACCCTGATCAAATTTTCTTGCCCAAAAATTGGTGCTTTTTCAGATGGAGATATTGTTATTTTCCGGAAACCTGATTAAAAGTTTTGGTTTTTTTTTAATCACCAAATTCTTGGATCACCGTTTCCATTGATAACAATGTATTTCCATCAGAAAAAAAACTAAAACTTGGTCAGGAAATAATAGTCAGTGTCTCAGAAACCAGGGAAGTGGCGGAATTGTATGAAAACAAGTGTGCACCGCCCCGCCCCGCATTCGCCAGCCCGCCCCCCAGCCGCCGAGTGGTCTGCTCTGCCCCGCCCTGCCATGAGGGTTATTACCCTAACCGAAACTTCCCTAACCTCCTAACACCCCTCAAACCCCGGGAGAGATTATTTACTTAACTGAACCTTAACCTAACCTCCTGAAGGGTGGGGGAACCTCCAAACGGGGAGGGTGTGTCTGCCTGCACTATTAGGTAAAGGTAAAGATGGGGGCATACGCTATGTTGCGCGTGGCCTCGGTGCTCATCTCCGTCGCATTAGCATTTGAGCCTGTGGTGGGTGACAACCCATTACCCCGGGGCACAGGGCTAGTGTGACTTCCGGGTTACCACAGCTACCTTCCCCAGGTTTCCCTTGGTATCCATTTATCCTATCAATTTATCCTATCCTCCCGAAAGGGAGGATGAACAGCTGGGTAGGGTGGCCGCCGACTTGCCCTGGCCCGGATTTGAACCAGGGCCTGCAGATTCGTAGCTAGGCGCGCTAGCCACTACACCACGGAAGCAACACTATTAGACAACTATGTATATCATTTCTTCAATATGTATGTCAGTTTTAAAGGTTACGCGAAAGTGGATTAATACTGCACAGTAAACTATGCAAAAAATGATATATAAAACGTTAGTGGTAACGGCGGTAGCGACTGCACAGTTCTCATCCATTATAACCTAGAGTAGATTAGGTTTGGTTAGAGGTGGGGTTTGGTTTAGTAACAGATATAAAAAATAATAATAACAATTATCAATACTTCGGCACTGCAAAACAGAGCAAGGTTTGCAGGGCGGGGCGGGCACCTCCCACACCTCTAAACAAACACTGATTTCCGACAAAAAACGAGTGCCAGATTCATTGAAAACATAGGTAAAACTACAGTTTAATACAATACGTACTCCCTATTGACCAATACTCTCCTGACATAATTGGAGGGCTGTGCCCCCCCAGACCCCCCCGCCAGTTAACTTACCTAACTTGGGTATTGATTACATAACCTAACCTCACTGGGGGGGTTTCGCCCCCCCAGACCACCCTTATGTTATTTTTCATTTCCGACGGCTGTTGAAGGGGTTAGAAATACTGCAAATGGTCAGATCTACAAGTTGAGAACAATTACAGCTACGTGCCTTGTAATGCATTAAACTGCAGTTGAACCAGGCTAATATTTACGTAGAATATGACTGTGTCTAGATTAAAGTATTTTTCACCTTTCTACTGTTTCTATAGGTCAGAACGAGAGTGAAAATAACAATGAAATGTTGTGCAAACATAACTTTTTTCATAGCTAGGCAGTGGCGTCACCAGGAAAAAAAAATTGGGGGGGCTTTAGCCCCCCCAAATTGGGGGGTGATGGGCGAGCACAGCGAGCCTATCCAGCTCGGGGGTCGGGGGTTAATTTTGAAAATTAATCAGTTCCAGGGTAATTTTGAGGCCCAAAAAAGAGAAGAAAGTGGAATTAAGCTTTAATTACATGACACATAAATTAATAGAGTTATACCATGCATCATACCATAATTTAACTAAATTTGATAATTTGAAGAAAATTTTTATTCTGTTTATACAAAATAATAAAATTGCCATTTTTCTCTCTCCACTAACAAACACAAAGGAATTGCACAATGTATGTTTTTGGTTTGTTTCTCAGTAAGGTTTTATCTTGATAATGAAAAAAAAATATAAATATAAACTTACAATATATTCAAGGTATTTCCCTTATTGCACAAAAACAGGTACATGGGATACTGCAGTTAAACAGAATAAAGTACATGATCATGATAAAGTAACTAAAAGCCGATTTAACCTGCCTCCCACTGCCTTACCCTGGCACCCACTGCCTTAACCTGCATACCACTGTGTTAACCTGCCTCCCACTGCCTTACCCTGGCTCCCACTGCCTTAACCTGCCTCCCATCCTGTGTTAACCTGCCATTTTGGGGGGGCTGAGTCCTTGACTTGAGGGGGTTAAGTCCCCTTAGCCCCCCCACGGTGACGCCACTGTAGCTAGGTTTGGTTAGGTTAGTTTGAGAGTTAGTTTGGGTTAGGTTAGGTTAGTAAGAGGATTATTTTCTTTAGAGAACAAGTTCGATTTTCTTTTGCTTATTATTTGATGTTTTTCTACTGGATATAGTGTTATTTCCTGTGCAAACGTCGAAAAAGTGGGTTTGTAGAAATTTGTCAGCACTTTTTCGAATTACAAAAAACACATTTTTTGAAGTTAGCACAGGAAAAGGTTAGCTAGATCTATCTCCATTGGGAAAAGCATCACATATTAAGCGAGAAAAAAATCGAACTTATCTGCAAACCTTGGAACAGTCATAAACTATTTTTTTTACCTAGAACCAGAACGGTAAATAAAAATTATTCAAGAAAACTAAGTTTCGGTCTCGAAATCGGTTGTTCCCCAATAACGAATATTTACCGATAATATTCCCTGTCGTTTAGACCGGAGTGCATTGTATATTTGGACTACTTGCTGTCTAGTGATGCATGTGGACTTTTATTTGGGAAAAGGTGGTCCTGCCAGGTGAGCAAACCAGGTAAGACTTGCAAACTTAACACAAGCAAACCGCTGCTCAACACTTACTCAAATCACCATGACTTACATTTGCTTTTGTGCTCGTATTATCGCCTCTACATCCTGCTGATTGATCTGTCCCGCGAGGCCCTGCACAAACACCTCCGGGGCAGTGTAATTCTGGAAACAGTCAATGGAGCCAAGATCACTGTCAGGCGAGGAGGCGGCCATGGCTCAGCTGTTCTTTGTTATTGTTGATCTGGCAGGTACAAAATAATGTTGTACTCTGTGATATAGCATTTTTAACGGCACTCCTTGTTTCTGGTAGTATCGTCTTTCTTCGTATAGTTTGTTTCTTCTCTTTCGTATTCTTTTTACCCGTAACATTTCTTCTTCGATCAATCACTCGTCTGCCTGGCTACATGAATTCTTGGTTTACCTAGTCTTCGTTTATGTATAATTTTGTGAGATAAGTTTTTATTCCACAAACATAGCCATTGGCATTACATTCCCATGCAATTTATAAAGGATGGAATCTTTGAGCTATGCTGGTAGTTCACTGCACTGAACCAATCCGATACATTATCGTTGATTCAAAACTGTGATTTGGTTGTTTTCCCAAGTACATATTTTGCCTTTCTTATTTGTTATATATTTCTTAAATGGCTATTATAGTCTGTGATCGCTTTTTGGGGGGAAAGTGTTCGTATTTCAGAGAGTTGATCGTATCCACTAATTAGCTAAAGATTCAAGTCATAAAAAACAATGGTGTATTGGGCGCATTGTTGAATCATCGAAATTGATATACCACACTTTGTCACCAAATAATGAGCAAACTTACTTTTCTCCCCTCTTGCTTTCTGTTGATGATGCTCGCTTTCTTGGCACAAAAAGAAGAAATAAAAGGTCATCAGTTCGATCAGTCTTTCGAGTTTGCTAATTAAATGCTTATTTTTTTATTATTAGGGGGGGGGGGGTCATGCTCTCCTCCCCCCCGTAGCTACGCTACTGGGTATAGCTGATCTGACGTTATATAAGGTAGAAAGATAACGAGGCAACAGCCATCCTACTTTGCAGGGAGGACTAAACAACCTGAAATCACACGCAAGCTCTCCCTCCCTCCCACTCACGTACAGTGTCGCCGCCAGGACATGTTGACTGTGGTGGTCAAAGCTGGACACAGATTTAGTGTGGGGTGGCATAGCATAGCCATTGAAAAGAAATTATTTAATTTTCATTAGACCTCTGACTCAAATCTGGGGTGGCCGTGGCCCACCCCTGAAATCTACGTAGGGGGTGGATCTAACCGCGGGCGGGGGGGCGCGGGCGGGCGGGGGTAGCCGTGGCCACTCCATAAATCCTCCACTGCCCACTCATTCCTCTCACTCTCTCTATCTTTCTCTCTCTCCTACTCCCTCCCTTTCTCTCTCTACTACCTTACGCTGCAGAAATATGAAGAAAAGCAACAAAATAAAGCGTTGTTTGGCCAAAAATCGTCCTCTTCCTCCTCCCAGTTGCCTGTACACACACGTCTTGCCCCTCGTCGGCTCACTCTCCACTGTCTCTCGTCCCGGATTACTCAAGGATATTAACAATGGTTCGAAACACTAAACCTTTCCCTTATTTCCTTCCAACGCCCTTACTTGTTGACCTTTGACCAATAACTCTTGACTTGTAACGTTATCTAAGTCTTAAATGTTAGCAAATGTGAGTTAGTAATAGTGTTGGTATAGTTTTGCAGTAATTTTTTTAAGGCTTATATTGATAGGGTTTGTTAAGGCTTCGAACTCGTTAACAACGTCGCAGAGGATTGTGGGCAGGATATCATCTTTTTTTTTGCTTTTTTGCTACGTAGTTTGTGGGTTGTTAAAGGACTGGATTGCTTGCTAGCAGTGGCGTGGCTAGGCTAGCATCTATCATTAGGGGGGGGGGGGGGCACTATAGAGGCAAGTGGAGCTCAAGGGGCTACTCTGATGCCACATATAAGGGTATATTCTAAGATCAGATCAGTGGTGGGTATTAGACCTTATACGTACAGCATACGGCAGCCAAGGCCAGTGGGGGGAAACCTGGTGGGGCACCGAATTCTCATGGGGGGGGCACGTATCCCCCCCCCCCCCCGTAGCTACGCCACTAGGTTTCAGGCGTCCAACCCCAGGGGCTGCAAGGCTAACTATGTACTCAGACCCCCACTCTCCAATCCTTTCTGTTTCCTGAATTCGAAAGCTTCGTATTCTGAAGTGTTTTGATAGCTCAGAACTTCCACGCCCTCTCCAAGCCTCCAATATTTACTGTTGCCCCTTCTCTCCGCTCCCAACCCATCTATGTGAACCCTTCTGACAGTCCTCGAAAATCAGTATCAGTGAGAAGCCAGCCTGCAATGCATCACCGAATCACAATCTAGCGACATTTCCACCTAGCCCATCAAGTCCATGGTAGAATTATAAAGTGAAATATTTTTTTTTACAATCTGAAGAAGTGAACCAAAAAGAAGAAAGGAGAAGGCTTGGGTTTTATGGCTATCGACTACAGATAAGAGGTCATCAGACCAGACATACAGACATTTGGTACTTACATCCTTTGTCCAGAACACAGGTACCAGCAGCCAGTGGCGTAGCTACGGGTGGGCCTGGGTGGGCACGTGCCCACCCACGAGAAGCCGGTGCCCGCCCAGGTGCCCGCCCACTGGCCACGGCTGCCGTGTGGTGTGGGAGCCGTGTTCCACTAGATAGGACTGAGGGAGCATGCATGGAGTATTATAAATAATTTCTACTGATGACTTACCCTCGACCTCAAATACAATAAATATTTTTCCTCTGCTTGAAAGAAAGAAACATGCCTCTGAGTGAGTTAAATTCATATACTTTCTATTGATCACTTTTAATAGCAACGAACATAACTAAATTACACCAGTTACCCTTACAAATTTTCTATAATGCCTTGTGTTGGTACTTAATTGGTACGTGTCTCTCCCCTTCTTGACTGCACAGTTCTTCTCATTGACTGCACAGTTCTTCTCATTATTGGAAAAACTGTATGTATTCATTAGTGGATCTTATGTCCATGCAAAATGGTTGGATGTGCAAAAGGAAATGTATTCCAATGAGCAAACTAGAGAGCTACAACGACTTTCAGATACCAGATGGGCTTGCAGGTATGATACTTGCAAAGTAATGAAAGAGAGACTGAATGCCGTTCTGCGTGTTCTAGAAGGTTTATCAAATGACAGCAATGCTGACAGAGCTATTGATGCAAGAGGACTTTTAGGTCAAATAGATGCTGGGTTTGCTATGAAGCTAGCCATTATGACACATATTTTTGGTAGGATAAATCAGCTATCAAATTTGCTACAATCAGCCAATCTTGACATGGTAAAAGCTGTAGAATTAATTGAAACTGTAAGAGCCCACCTTGAAGAAATGCGGTCAGACCCAGCCTCTTTTGATGCTTTGTGGGATGAAGTTGAGAGAAACTCAGCAGCTCATGGT
>JACEEZ010003868.1:30000-37500 GCA_016584305.1 Chionoecetes opilio
GGGGAAAGTAAAAAGGGGCACCAATTATATCGTGAAGGTGTTCGTGTTTAGTCTCCCTTCGCGTGGAAACGTTGCAGCCACTACTTCCCATGTGGTGGTGTTGATGGTGGTTGTGGTGAATCAACGACCTGACTAGTTGAGGATTGTAAGTACAAAGATATTGGAATATTTCCAGAATGGAAATCCTTATCAGCTTCTGATATGATGGTATGTATACAAGTGGTGATGGTGGTAGTAGTGGTATACATTTATGAGGGAGAACCATGCGAGTCACTTGCTTCACTACAAAAAAATAATAATAATAACCACGGCACATACATACATAGGGGCCAAAACATTTTTTATCCCATGGAAGCAAACATGCATTAAATAAGTATCTTTTTTGTGTTTGATTAAATCAGTATAAATAGGAGCAGCTAAGCACGTCTTGCCTGTATGAAAAAAGACCTGCAGTGCGAGGGAGGGAGGGAGGACTAGTGCGGCGGGAAGGACGCGGGAGGTAAGCCCCATGCGACCAGTGCAAAAATACCAAGCTCACTCAATCTACCTGATCTTGAGAGGATTCTCAAGGAGCAAGAGCTAGATATTAGGATATTATAGTGCGCTCTCCAAACATCCGAGGAAAACTTATGCTCGTATGCATGTATACGCAAAGAAAAAAAGGAAAGAAAAGAAAAAGCTAATCTTTAGGAACATGATGAATGTGGGCAAAAAAGTGATTCAAGCGACATGTAGCAACTACCAGGCTGAAAGTTAGGGATCTATGAAGACAAAGCCATACTTGTAATAATAATCATGAAAATAATAATAGTAATGATGAAAAGAATGATAATGATGAAAATAGTAATGATAATATAACAAATGATAGTGTATTGTGATAAAACGTGACGCATTTCAAAGGGGAAGTGGGAACAAGCAAGACATCTCGGCTTGAATATGATGATACAATATACCTCCAGATATTTTAGGAAAGCTTGGTAAAAATAACAGCATAAAATAAAAAGAAAAGAAAAAGAAAAAATATCCTGGCCGCTGTCGAAGCCCTACTGACCACCACTGTCCGTCCATCATAGTGAGCTTGTCCTTGTTGTTCCACGTCAAGGTCATAACAGAGGCATTTTGTGGCTATGACATTTTTCCACATCCCTGGAGGGCGAGTGAGGCCGACGGGGAATGCGCGCCAGGGAGAAAGGACCAATAATGCCCAGCTATCGTTCGCTTCCTACTCTTACCCTACACTTGTCAGGTGACCTTACGCTATGGCTCCACACTAAGGTTATATCACATCGAAATTTCTCTTAACCTACATGTCCTACAATCCGCTTCCACTTTTTTTATATATATATTTTTTTATTTTTATGTTTTCGTAGTTTGTATTAGTAGAAAAATCAATCACAGTTTTGGTGCCAGCCACGCCTGGAGGCGGGGGGCGGGGCACCCCGCCGGCCACCTCTGCCCCTGCGTGGGAAACACAGTTTTCCAAAGATCTATAGAATTGTCCAATGGCGCGGAAGGTTCCTCCCTCAGCTAATCAAGACACATTAGTATTTGTCCCTCCGGTGCCTCAGGCTTCAGCAGGCTGCCCTAAGGCCGTAGTTCAGATAGGGGCGGCCGTCCAGGCAGGTGGGGTGTGTGGGCGGGTCGGGGCACGGTAACTGACCTTTGCCCCTCGCCCCATCGATGGTAATCACCAACCTTGCCTGGCACGTGTCAGCGTCCACCGCCGGGAGCGACACCAACAGAACAGACACCGTCAGTCTTGCAGTGTGGCGCTAAGCAGCGTGGGCGGCGTGGGCGGGAGAAATATCGTGGGGAGGTGCCGCTGGTGTCAGAGATTAGGATGGGCAAGGCGGATGGGATAAGAAGGTGGCGGAGGTCCGGGAGGGAAGGCAACGGTCAGGCAGCCCTGAACACACTCAGTCCAAGGGTGGCAGACATGCCCAGAACAGCGGTAGCGATAGCAATAGCTTATGTCAGTGTATATTCGATATAAATTAGCAACCCGACTAGCTTGTGCACATGGTAGGCGTGGTGGGGGCGGCCGTCCCTGGGAGGGGCGGCAGGCCCCACGCCCACACCGGCGGGGCAGCGACAACCACGCCGGTCGTGTCGGTGCCAACGGGGCTTTGCAAACCCGTAGTCACCGACTGCAGGAGGTGGCAGTGTTGGGGCTGGCCCCGGGGGACTGCAGATAGGGTTCTGTGTCCCCAGCCTGGTGGCGAGGGTGAGGAAGGAGGTCAGTGTTCGGGTCCTGCCGTCAAAACATGACGTCCTGCATATCGGTCGGGGTGGTGGACTCCGCGCTGTGGGCGGGACTGTCGCCGCTGCTCTGCGTCCAGATCTCAATCTGCCGGTGGCATTCCTTGAGGCAGTCCTGAAAAGAGGGAAAAAGATCGTTAACCTAGTGCATCTCAAAGCTCCGATGTGCCTCTAGCTTAAGAATTGGATCCTCTCATTACTTTGAAATTTATTATAAAATCACCAGCGCTCGGACACGACTAAATAATAACACACAATTCTCAATCCATGGAGGAACACCTGAACCTGCTAAAATCATGGGTTATTTTGCTCAGTAAGTCAGTAACACTACACCACAAAATCCTTCTCTGCCATGGCAATCAAAAGGAAGGAGTCGTTCATACGGTAACAATCCATCCCTTGCACTTTGCGTCATTCGTTCGCTTTTCTCCACAATAAACTCATATATATTAAATGCAAAATATATCTATGACCTTATGTGGCTGCTCTTTCAACACTGCGAAGCTTTGCACTCGTGCCATACGGCTCCGCTCCGCCCCTCGGGTTGCCCTTGCTCACAGCAGGAGGTCAAGAGCGTAACGGACGACCCGTGGCACTTCCGGCCTAATGGAAACTGCCCGTAGATCCTTACTGATCCGGCCTCCCTCCTCCTCTCTCTCCTTTTCCTACTTCTAATCCCTGTCCTTACTCGATCATGTCCCTTTTCTTCCCCACCAATCTCCTTCCTTAAAATGATCGACATCCATGATCCATCCTCTCTCCCTCTCAGGTGGACCCGGAGATCAATACAAAGCAAATTTTCTTTGTGGTCTATGACACACAACTCTAAAACGCTCGCCACCAACGAGCTGAGTGCCGTGACGCAGACACTGAGAGGAAACGGGGAAGGAAAAGCGGAAAGGGAGGACAGGAGGACGGGGCAATAGGCTCCTGTTACATGTGGGCTCCGACACCGCCCCGCCCCGACCAGCCTCTTCTGCCTTGTCCCCGATCCCCATCTGGACGCAATAACTCGATCAGGAAATGGAAAAAATCTGGTTCTCTTGTTCTTCTTCGCTGTTCCTTAATTAAAGATCGCCACGTCCTTCACCTTCACGGTATACGCCGTCGTCTATTTCAAACTGTCCTGCTCCACACACCTCTCTGCCCCTCCGTGAAAACCAAGCAAGCTCCCCCACGCACACACCAAAATATCAGTAAACGAAGAAAGATACATGATAAAGCAAACAAATACAAACAGTAGACAAATAATTTATGAAAGTCATCCTTTGAGACACCGTTAGCTCTAAACTGTGAAAGGAAAAAAGAAAAACAAAGATAGAGGATCATCTGCGGAAGGTTAGAGGATGGGGAGGGTGTTCTAGTCAAGGCTCAAGGGAGGGAGGGTGTTCTAGTCAAGGCTCAAGGGAGGGAGGGTGTTCTAGTCAAGGCTCAAGGGAGGGAGGGTGTTCTAGTCAAGGCTCAAGGGAGGGAGGGTGTTCTAGTCGAGGCTCAAGGGAGGGAGGGTGTTCTAGTCAAGGCTCAAGGGAGGGAGGGTGTTCTAGTCAAGGCTCAAGGGAGGGAGGGTGTTCTAGTCAAGGCTCAAGGGAGGGAGGGTGTTCTAGTCGAGGCTCAAGGGAGGGAGGGTGTTCTAGTCGAGGCTCAAGGGAGGGAGGGTGTTCTAGTCGAGGCTCAAGGGAGGGAGGGTGTTCTAGTCGAGGCTCAAGGGAGGGAGGGTGTTCTAGTCGAGGCTCAAGGGAGGGAGGGTGTTCTAGTCGAGGCTCAAGGGAGGGAGGGTGTTCTAGTCGAGGCTCAAGGGAGGGAGGGTGTTCTAGTCGAGGCTCAAGGGAGGGAGGGTGTTCTAGTCGAGGCTCAAGGGAGGGAGGGTGTTCTAGTCGAGGCTCAAGGGAGGGAGGGTGTTCTGGTCGAGGCTCAAGGGAGGGAGGGTGTTCTAGTCAAGGCTCAAGGGAGGGAGGGTGTTCTAGTCAAGGCTCAAGGGAGGGAGGGTGTTCTAGTCGAGGCTCAAGGGAGGGAGGGTGTTCTAGTCAAGGCTCAAGGGAGGGAGGGTGTTCTAGTCAAGGCTCAAGGGAGGGAGGGTGTTCTAGTCAAGGCTCAAGGGAGGGAGGGTGTTCTAGTCAAGGCTCAAGGGAGGGAGGGTGTTCTAGTCGAGGCTCAAGGGAGGGAGGGTGTTCTAGTCAAGGCTCAAGGGAGGGAGGGTGTTCTAGTCGAGGCTCAAGGGAGGGAGGGTGTTCTAGTCGAGGCTCAAGGGAGGGAGGGTGTTCTAGTCAAGGCTCAAGGAAGGAGGGTGTTCTAGTCAAGGCTCAAGGGAGAGAGGGTGTTCTAGTCAAGGCTCAAGGGAGGGAGGGTGTTCTAGTCAAGGCTCAAGGGAGGGAGGGTGTTCTAGTCAAGGCTCAAGGGAGGGAGGGTGTTCTAGTCGAGGCTCAAGGGAGGGAGGGTGTTCTAGTCGAGGCTCAAGGGAGGGAGGGTGTTCTAGTCAAGGCTCAAGGGAGGGAGGGTGTTCTAGTCAAGGCTCAAGGGAGGGAGGGTGTTCTAGTCAAGGCTCAAGGGAGAGAGGGTGTTCTAGTCAAGGCTCAAGGGAGGGAGGGTGTTCTAGTCAAGGCTCAAGGGAGGGAGGGTGTTCTAGTCGAGGCTCAAGGGAGGGAGGGTGTTCTAGTCGAGGCTCAAGGGAGGGAGGGTGTTCTAGTCAAGGCTCAAGGGAGGGAGGGTGTTCTAGTCAGGCTCAAGGGAGGGAGGGTGTTCTAGTCAAGGCTCAAGGGAGGGAGGGTGTTCTACTCGAGGCTCAAGGGAGGGAGGGTGTTCTAGTCGAGGCTCAAGGGAGGGAGGGTGTTCTAGTCGAGGCTCAAGGGAGGGAGGGTGTTCTAGTCGAGGCTCAAGGGAGGGAGGGTGTTCTAGTCGAGGCTCAAGGAAGGGAGGGTGTTCTAGTCGAGGCTCAAGGAAGGGAGGGTGTTCTAGTCGAGGCTCAAGGGAGGGAGGGTGTTCTAGTTGAGGCTCAAGGGAGGGAGGGTGTTCTAGTCGAGGCTCAAGGGAGGGAGGGTGTTCTAGTTGAGGCTCAAGGGAGGGAGGGTGTTCTGGTCGAGGCTCAAGGGAGGGAGGGTGTTCTAGTCAAGGCTCAAGGGAGGGAGGGTGTTCTAGTCGAGGCTCAAGGGAGGGAGGGTGTTCTAGTCAAGGCTCAAGGGAGGGAGGGTGTTCTAGTCGAGGCTCAAGGGAGGGAGGGTGTTCTAGTCGAGGCTCAAGGGAGGGAGGGTGTTCTAGTCAAGGCTCAAGGGAGGGTGTTCTAGTCGAGGCTCAAGGGAGGGAGGGTGTTCTAGTCGAGGCTCAAGGGAGGGAGGGTGTTCTAGTCGAGGCTCAAGGGAGGGAAGGGTGTGCGAGGGTGGGCGCGAGGTAGGCCTGCATTCCCCGGGCGTCACAGCGTGGAGAGGCTGGTTTATTTGAGGAGTTTGTGCGTTAGTAAACAAAGTTAGGAGGTCCAACAAGTGTGCGTTCATCCTCTCCCCGTCAAAATACAGGTATGGGTGGTAAGGGTTAAAAAAGACAGACAGGCAGACAGACAAGACAGAAAGGCAGACGTAAGAAAATGCAAAGTAGACAGATAAATAAATTGTCAAAGTATTTAGTTGTATAAACACAATATTATTTGATTACAAAAGGACTAAGAGAGAGAGAGAGAGAGAGAGAGAGAGAGAGAGAGAGAGAGAGAGAGAGAGAGAGAGAGAGAGAGAGAGAGGAGAGAGAGAGAGAGAGAGAGAGAGAGAGAGAGAGAGAGGAGAGGAGAGAGAGAGGAGAGAGAGAGAGAGAGAGAGAGAGAGAAGAGAGGAGAGAGAGAGAAAGAGGGGGGGGAAATGGTTTGTTATGATTTACATGTGCACAAAAATTTGCATGTATAATTGTTCATATACAGTTGTGTGTTTGTGTGACTGTGTGTGTGTGTGTATCATTCCTGTTTTTTTTCTTTTTTGCCTGTCTGTCTGTATGATTCTCAAGAGGGTCTGGGAACGCACAAAACGTCCACTGTGACCAGGAGGAGGAGGAGGAGGAGGAGGAGGAGGAGGAGGAGGAGGAAAAGTGTTTTAGATGAGGAAGAGAACGTTCAAAAGTTCATTATCAAAAAAAGAGGAGGGGAGAGAGAGAGAGAGAGAGAGAGAGAGAGAGAGAGAGAGAGAGAGAGAGAGAGAGAGAGAGAGAGAGAGAGAGAGAGAGAGAGAGAGAGAGAGAGAGAGAGAGAGAGAGAGAGAGAGAGAGAGAGAGAGAGAGAGAAAAAAAAAATGCGTGTGTGTGTATGTGTGTGACTGTGTATGTGTGTGTTGTGACTGTGTGTGTGTGTGTGTGTGTGACTGTGTATGCGTGTGACTGTGTGCGTGTGTGCGTGTAGGGGCCCGGGCTAAGTTCTCGTCCCTCTCACCCACACACACTCCCCCTCCCCCTTCACCCATTGGCCCTTATCACCAGTTTGTTTGCTCGCTGTATTGCTCCAGATCGCAAGGAGACAAGCTAGCAACAAGGGTCAGGGTGGGGTGGGGGCTGGAGGTAGAGTGGCTGAGGACTGCACTGTATACACCCCAATCAGGACCCCCTTTTTTTTCTTGCTAACGAGCTCCTTTATGGTTCTCAGACAAGGAGGAAGAAGAGAAGAGGCTATAAGTATGCAGTTGGTGTTAAATCGTTTCAGGAAGGTTTACAAATATGGGTTCTATAGTATGAGTGTCTTAAGGGGGCGTGGCAGGCAGGGTAGGGAGTCGAAGGGCGGGTTAAAGGTGTCGGAAAGGGGGTAGGGGTTGAGGGGGTGGGGAGGCGTGGGGCGTGGTGGAGGTACCGTCACGGGCGACCACCTGAGGAGACCCCCATATGTCTGACTACACGAGAAGTGTTTTAGGGACCTTTGTGCAGCGGCCGACACAACCCGGCTGGTTGGCTGGCATACACACACACACACACACACACAAACACACACACTAGCCTGCTATAGGGAATCTTGCTGGGCTTCTCTCCCCTCCTCCTCCTCCTCCTCCTCCTCCTCCTCCCTTCGTCCGCCGACATCAGCATCAAACTTGCATTCTTCCCCACCCTCCCGCCCCTCGCCGCCTTGCATCCCGTCTTGCCTTGCCTTGCTGTTGTCCTATAGGTTTGTACATGATGCCCACCCATGAGAAGCCGTCGTGATGAAGGACTGGGTCGGGAGGAAGACAGTGGCGCCCCTACACTAGCCAGTTCTCTCCCTAAACGGACAGTACCCACCCCAATACC
>JACEEZ010003868.1:45000-47500 GCA_016584305.1 Chionoecetes opilio
ACTTTAGTAATGCTTTTTAAAACCAGAAAAATGTGTGTTTGAGAGAGAGAGAGAGAGAGAGAGAGAGAGAGAGAGAGAGAGAGAGAGAGAGAGAGAGAGAGAGAGAGAGAGAGAGAGAGAGAGAGAGAGAGAGAGAGTTAGTGTGCGCAATATCATAGCTGAACTATTTACGAGCTGAGAAATGAAACAAGAAATGGAAAACGGAGAGAGGAAGGGAGGTTAAGAAGGGAGTAAGGAAGGGAGGAAGGGAAGGAGGGAGGAAGGTAAGGTAAGAGGCCAGCCATATATTCCCTATGTGCCATACTGACCATTCCTGGGACACCCTCGCCTTGGGACATGGAGTTTCGGCCTACGTGCCTGTGTGCCTGCCTGCCTGTGCCCATGTCCCATAAGACACTCCATGAGGGGGGAAGGAGGGAGAGGGAGGGTTGGAAGGGTCGAGGGGGGATGGAGGGAGTCATGTGGGAGGTAGGGAGGGAGGGATTGGAAAGTGGGAGGATATAGGAGGGGGGGGGGGAGGTTAGAAGGCGTGCGAGGACCTTCAAAAAATAATGAAGCTCTCAGTCAGAAATGCTTTTGGAAGAAGACAGCACCCCGGCCCGACCCGTCATAACACCTGGGAAAGGAGGGGCGTGTGGAGAGATGGGGGTAGGGTGGGTGGGTGGGGAGGTTGAGGGATGGGGGAGAGGTGGGTGGGTGGGGTGGTTGAGGGGTGGGGGGGGGAGGTGAAGGGGAATCTTGACCTCTTCACATTTCCGTCACAATAAGCTGCTCTCACTCTCTTCTTCTTTTGACCTCCGTTTTCTCCTTCCATCCTTCAATACATCACCACCACTTGAGGCGAACTTTTCCTTCCTTCCTTTCTCTTATCCCTCCTCTTTCATCCATCCATCCATCCATCCAGTGAGAGAGAGAGAGAGAGAGAGAGAGAGAGAGAGAGAGAGAGAGAGAGAGAGAGAGAGAGAGAGACTCCTCCTACATAGGCTCTGCGACGTAACATAACAAGTGGGATGTTTACCAAATATTCTGTGACCGACAAAGACTGCGCTATGAGAGGCCCCGGCGGTAGCGTGTGTGTGTGTGTATGTGAGAGAGAGAGAGAGAGAGAGAGAGAGAGAGTGCGGAGACGAAAAGATGGAAGAGAGAGGATGGGTAGTTGGGTGGGCGTGGAGGGAGGAATGAGGGATGTAGTACAGAAGATGAGTTTCGAGGGAGAGTAATGAGTAGAAAGAGTGAGTGAGGACAGGAAAAACGATATGAGATGAGATGGGACGGGGAGGAGGAGGAGGGGGGGGAAGAGGAGGAGGAGGAGGAGGAGGAGAAGGAGGAGGAAGGAGGAGGAAAGGAGGAGAAGGAGGAGGGGAGCAAACAAGAATAGCTTGTTATGACGCCTTAACACTGCATTTACAACACAAACATATGAAATTATATGAAAATAAATAAAACAATATGGTTGAATAAAGATATTTTTTTGCAGCCAGCCAGCGAAGCAATGAACCATAAAATGAATGAATGAATGAGTGACCTTGAGACGTGAGGATGAGGAGGAAGGATAGGGAAGGAGGAGGAGGAGGAGGAGGAGGAGGAGGAGGAACAAGTGAAAAGTGCACCGGAAGTAAAGGGAGGAGGTCAGTTGGGCACGCAGACATACACTCCCTCCTCCCGCCTCTGCTTCCCTTCTTGCCTTCCTCCCCCCCTTCCCCCAACCTTCCTGTCTCCCCCCCCCACTCCTCCCCCTCACTTCCCGCCTACACTAACGCACTAAGCTCATTCAATTATAAGGAAAGTGAAGGGAACTGTCGAGAAAAGCGAGTTTTGGAATATGGATTTCTTATATACAGTTTTCTTCTTAATTAAGCAAAACAAGGGGAAAATAGTGCCAGAGAGAGAGAGAGAGAGAGAGAGAGAGAGAGAGAGAGAGAGAGAGAGAGAGAGAGAGGAGAGAGAGAGAGAGAGAGAGAGAGAGAGAGAGAGAGGAGAGAGAGAGATGAGAGAGAGAGAGAGAGAGAGGAGAGTACGAAGAGAGAAGTTCACGATGGAGGAAAGAAACAGAAAAATAGGAAGGCCAAAATAGTGGTAAAGGGAAAAGCAGTCAGGGAAGAATTAGGGGGTCAGAGGGGGGCAGAGGGGGTCACCAGGCGCTAGTGTGTCACCGTCTACGAGCCAATTAGTCTACGTCTGTGTCCACTTGGCTACCACTGCCCTGACCACAGCTCCTGACCCCCCTCCTTCACTCCCCTCACCCTCCTTGTCCTTCCTCAACTCCTCTTTCCTTTTCCTCAGCCTCACCATCTTCTCTCCTTAACCCGAACTTGACTCCAAAGATTTCCCGCCAACAGTTCCCGCCCAAAAAAATCTGACCTTCCCGAAAAGGAGAAGAAATGTGGCATTCCTTTCCCGAGAGAGAGAGAGAGAGAGAGAGAGAGAGAGAGAGAGAGAGAGAGAGAGAGAGAGAGAGAGAGAGAGAGAGAGAGAGAGATGGAAGGTGAAGGGCTGACGC
>JACEEZ010003868.1:52500-57500 GCA_016584305.1 Chionoecetes opilio
CATGGCCTGCCCAGGGGAGGCGCGGGAGTTAGGTTGGTCACAATCACGAAGCCGCGAGGGGGTGTTGGTGCGTGCGGTGCCTGGGGGCCCCCGGCAACATCCCCGCGCAGGGCTGAGGGATGGCGACGTGGAGCAGTGGAGGTGAAAGGCCTTTATGGTCCCAGAGAGAGGCGAGGAGGTGTGTCTCACGTGCGGGGCCCCTGCACTGCCAGCTACGGGGCACCATACTTCCTGTCGCCGAAGGGCGAGAGGGCGGGAGGGCGTGGTAAAGCGAGGCCGCCAAGCACAGGACGCGGCCTCCTGCCGAGGCCCCAACACGCCCAGCCATAAATATCGGTGGTTCTTTCGCCTCCTTCCCACAACCCTTTCCTCGGACCGGCCTTCGCCCTGTATATTACCTTGTCCACTAAACACCCTCAGGGACCCCTCCTTCCCCTCATTCCTTCCCGCCACCTCATCTCCAACATTATGTTTTCTTCCTTTTTTACCTTTTCTCCGTGTTAGTCTACTTCGCTTCTCCTGCCTTCTGCCCTCCTCGCCTCAGCACTTATTTCAGCACTATCGTTACGACGACTTTCTTCTCGACCTTTTATCGCTGCCGAAGCTTCCTCGTGATTCACCTATCACCCCCTCGCTATCACACACGCCTCGAGTTAATCAACTTCCATGGATTCTTAGTAAGCATATCATTCCTCCCTCACACTCCACTTCTTCCCTGCCACGGGAGTCGCGAATCACGCCAATATCACTATTTACCTCTCCTTCTCCACCGTCATCCTATACAGGACTCCCTCACAGGTGGCCCAGGTCCCTCAGGAGGCCCCAAACGCCCGCAGATGGCTCAGGAATCCTCGGTCACCACTAAGGAAACAAGTCATATTTCTTCCTTTTCCTTCTTCACCTCGAGGCTCGAGGACACGCCGACACCCATATCTCCTTCTCTCCACCCTTCCTTCCCTGCCTCCCTCCCAGTCCCTAATAACTTCACCCTTATGCCCTCTACTTTTAAGACTTACCTTCTTATGACGCTCGGGCCACACACACACACAAACACACACGCACACGCACACGCATACGCACACGCACACACAAATGAGAGAAAGATTTGCTATTACAAGATACAATATTGTCCTCCTCATATTCTAATCGAGACTTTGGCACCTTTTTTGGATTTCTTTTAGCGTAAAGCAGAAGGGTGAGAATAGCGTGACGGAGGAGCCTTCGGTGGGCACGAGTTGTCTTAAGAGAGTCATTAGGAGAGAGGGAGGGAGGGAAAGGAGGGAAAGAAGACGGAAGAGGTATGGAAAGGCTAATAAAAAAACTGTGTGAAAAAATGTTAAGCCCACTTGAAGGGAAAGAGAAAAGAGATAGAGTGAGGAATTGTTATAGTGGTAATGGTTTGGTGGTGGTGGTGGTGGTGGTGGTGGTGGTGGTGATGGTGGTGGTGATGGTAGTAGTGGTGGTGATGGTGTCTTATGTACTCGCCGTCCATTCATCGCCCAAACGTTACCTAATCTACCTAATCTTATCGCGAGATTTAAACCCAACATGCTGGTTCACCCCTTCAACCTCCCCCCTATGCCATCCCACATTCCCTCACCTCCATAACCACCCCGTCCTCCTCTCCCCACTCCACCAAGACCAAATTTTCTCCTTAACTTCGGGCCTCTCTACTGTTATCCACCTCCTCCATTTCCATTTTTCAAGGTACACTTCCTCTTCCTTCTCCTCTAAAAAAAACCAATATCTCTTACTTCCATTACGTTCTTATTCCTTTTTCTCTTTTTAATAATTGTTCTCCTCCTCCTCCTCCTCCTCCTCCTCCTCCTCCTCCTCCTCCCCACCATGTCCCCCTTCCCGTATATCACGCTCTGCACTCCTTCCCGTCTCCTCTTTCCCTTCCCTGGCAACCCTCACCCCTCCCCCTTCAAAACATCACAAAAGCTCGTGCTGAGACAAAAGACAAAGACCATCTCAACGACGCAACGACAATGTTCTGACGACAATGGGCGTTGGAAAGGGGACGTGGGGGCCAAGGGATAGGGGAGAAAGGTAGGAGGGACAGAGGGTAGAGTAGGATAGCAGGAGGGAAGAAGGGAGAAGGTATAGGAGGGAGAGAGGGAAAGTAAAAGACGCCCACCGCCCGCAGTCACCCATCCACCCCGCCCGCATCTCTCTCTCCTCTCTCTCTCTCTCTCTCTCTCTCTCTCTCTCTCTCTCTCTCTCTCTCTCTCTTCTCTCTCTCTCTCTCTCTCTCTCTCTCTCTCTCTCTCTCTCTTGAAAGGTTAAAACAATTATTTTTTATTTCATATACAGTAAAAAGACATTGATTGTCTTGTGTCCATGTGTGTGTGTGTGTGTGTGTGTGTGTGTGTGTGTGTGTGTTGTGTGTATACGTGTGTGTGTGTGTGTGCGCGTATTAATTGGTGCAGAGACTTCAACATGTGCCAAAGATGTAATCCACTGACCGATTCCCGATACGATAACATCACCGGTTTATCAAAGGACGCATTGATGAATGGACAGATTAACATATTAACAGCTAGTGTAAAACTGCGTATTAGTTAACACGAAAGAGAGAGAGAGAGAGAGAGAGAGAGAGAGAGAGAGAGAGAGAGAGAGAGAGAGAGAGAGAGAGAGAGAGAGAGAGAGAGAAGGAGAGAGGAGGGGAGGAGAGAGAGAGAGAGAGAGAGAGAGAGAATGGTTAGATAACGTTAGAGAAGGGACCTTGAGGAAGAAGGGATGCTGATGATCTACTAAGGCAGATAATGTGTACTGTTAGAGAGAGAGAGAGCGAGAGCGAGAGCGAGAGCGAGAGAGAGAGAGAGAGAGAGAGAGAGAGAGAGAGAGAGAGAAAAGGAAAATCATATAAGTACACAGATAAAATTCAATCAAAGTCAGTAAGGGTAGAATGAGAAAAAAGTACAATGGAGCTAAAGATAAAAATAATAAATAAAAATCAGTAAATTCCTTAACAACAATACCACCATCACCACCACCACCACCACCATTACCAACAACAACAAAAACAACAAAAACAACAACAACAACAACACAACAACCCAAACCCCAGCAACATCAAACACATCAACAAATAAAAAGAAGAAATGCCGACAAGATAAACACACTGTCTTACATAACCTTGCACTTAGGGTTAATTAAAGGCACGTAAGCACTTATCCACCTGTTGCTATTCGCCACTGCCGCCCCTCCACCTATCACCCCGCCCCTCCACCCATCCCCCCGCCCACTCACTCCCCCGCCCTTCCACCCACCCACCTAACCACCCGACCACCCCTCCACTTACCCACCCGCCCACCCATCTATCCATCCACTAGCCAAGATGACCACTATCTCCTCGTTAAGAGAGGAGAGAGAGAGAGAGAGAGAGAGGAGAGAGGAGAGAGAGAGAGAGAGAGAGAGAGAGAGAGAGAGAGAGAGAGAGAGAGAGAGATAATGGGGGGTATAAGTTTCTCTTCATGTGCCACTACTGTTGTATTACAAGAATAATGAGGAGGAGTAGTAGGAGGAGGGCAAGGACAAGGAGGAGGCGGGGGAGGAGGAGGAGGAGGAGGGAGGAGGAGGTGAGAAAGAGAAGACAGATGGGTGAGGAGAATAGGGGTGGGAGGGGGAGGGGTAGGGCAAGCAAAAATGGAAGATGATTAGTGAAAGTAGTGGCGAATGCGAGGAGAATGTGAGGTGGTCTTAGGAATGTTGATGAGAGGTTAGGGTGGCGGGTGGGAGAGGATCAGTGAGTGGGTGGAGGGAGTGGGAGGAGAGGTAGATGGAGGGGAGGGGGGGAGAGGGCGACCACTCGGAAAACAAGAGGGCAAAAGGAACACACTCACTCTCCCTCCCCCTCTCCCTCCCTCCCTCAGTCTCACAACAGCATCCATTAAGTAAAATGAGATTGATCCGTATGATAAAATTGTAGCAGTGGGCGTAGTAGTAGTAGTAGTAGTAGTAGTAGTAGTAGTAGTAGTGGTGGTAGTAGTAGTAGTGGCAGCAGCAACAACGTATCGTAATATAAGAAATAATGAAAATACTGAAATGATTTATGTTAAGCCAAGTGTAGCCTTAATGACGAGGCAGATCTGCATTTATTGTCTTATTCAATTATGTCTAATTTACGACTTGAGAGAGAGAAAGAGAGATACAGGGAGAGAAAAAGAGAGATAAAGAGAAAGAAAGAGAGGGAGAGAGAGAGAGAGAGGGGGGGGTCACACACACACACACACACACACACACACACACACACACACACACACCCCGTCACAATGGTCAAGTGGATAGAGCGTTAGCCTGCCATTGTGGTTAACCGGTTCGAATCCTCACTGTTCCCGGGGATATTTCACTGACAAATTAGGGTAGTTACATCCCCTTGAGCAAGGGGATGGGGCTGTGTGGTGTGTGAGGTCCCAGCATTACACAAAGATCGGTAATAATGAACCCCAAGCTCGCACCCCGACTGAAACTGGCGAGCGCGAGTCAGACTCGCGTGGACAAGACCATGGGTGAATAACACACACACACACACACACAACATACACACACACACACTCCATCAAAATTAACCAATTGAACCTCACCCTAAAAATTCATGCCATGAAGGTTGTGTTGATGTAGGAGAGGGAATGAGAGGGAGGATGAGAGGGGGCGTGTGTAGGCCTGAACAAAAAAATGAGTGGGGAGTGGCAGGACCTTCCCTACCTATACTTGGGAAGGCCCGAGAGTTGTTGTTGTTGTTGTTGTTGTTGGTGGTGGTGGTGGTGGTGGTGGTGGTGAGTGGGAGAAGAGGAAGGATGAGAGTCAGCTGAGAAGGAGAGGGGAGGAGGAGAAAGAGGAAGAGGCATGGAGGGGAAAAGAGGGGGGGGGGTAGGAAGGTAGGCAAGGTAGGCCGGCTGAGGGTCAACTTATGCAGGTTGGACGAGAGCCAGGCAGTGTGGGAGGAGGAGGAGGAGGAAGAGGAAGAGGAGAAGTAAGAGGAGCGAAGACCTTTC
>JACEEZ010003868.1:65000-67500 GCA_016584305.1 Chionoecetes opilio
CCGCAGTCTCTCTTCATAAGATGAATTTCGCAGAGATGGAATTTGTTTGGTTGCTCTTCTTTGCACTGATTCCAATTTGGCTTGATCTTTTACGAAACAGGGCGACCAGAATTGAACGGCATATTCCAAGTGGGGCCTAACCAAGGACGTGTTATAATTGTGTCATTACTTTCGGAGTTTTATGTTCAAATTACGTTTAATAAAGCCCACATCATATTTGCCTTTTTACTGGCAGCTAGGCAATGCGGGACTGGTTTTCAGATCATTACTGATGATGACAACCTAAATCCTTTTCTGCTGTACTTCAGTTAACGATTTATTTTGCATTTGATAGTTATATTTGAGGTTATCGTTGCCTATCTGATAGTTTGTCGAGATCACTTTGTATGAGTTCGCAGTTTTCTCTAGTATATGCTTTACCGCCTAATTTGGTGTCATCTGCAAATTTCGATATTTTAGATACAAGTCCGCAGTCCAGATCGTTGATATATATCAGAAAAAGAGTGGACCCAAGACCGAGCCCTGAGGCACCCCACTAGTAACATCTAACCAATCAGATGCCTCGCCATTTATTACTACCCGTTGTTTACGATTTGAAAGCCAATCGCCAATCCATGAACATAATTGCTCTCCTAAGCCATGTGCCCTTAGTTTGGTCAAAAGTTGCTTATGGGGAACTGTATCGAAGGCTTTCTGAAAATCAAGGTATATTACATCCGAGGGAATTTTAGCGTCCCAGTTTGAATAAATGACATTAAAAAAAAACCAGTAGGTTGGGTTTAAACAGGATCTCTTATTTCGAAATCCATGCTGGGAGTTTAGTATTGAGTTATTTTCATCGAGAAAAGACACTATTTTATCCCGCAATATTTTCTCAAATAGTTTAACAATCACGGACGTTAGACTAATTGGGCGATAATTACTTGCGAGGCTCTTACTCCCTTTCTTGAATATCGGTGTAACATTAGCTAATTTCCACATACTAGGAACATTTTTGTCACTTAGCGATTTATTGAAAATAATCTTTAATGGGAGCGAAAGTTGACTGTGACATTCGCGAAGTAGTCGCGGCGAGATTTCGTCCACCCCCACGGATTTTGCTGGGTCAAGTTTCCAGGAGGAGGAGGAGGAGGAGGAGGAGGAGGAGGAGGGCATCTTTTTCACTCTCTTCTCTATTTCTCCTATTTTTATCGATTTTTTTACCCACTTACTCTCTTTGCTTTCTAATATCACGATACCCAATGGATCTTTATTTGGTGTATTTGTATGTCTTTCTTGTGATGGATTTCTTCTTAGTCTTTGTTGTCTCCTCCTCCTCCTCCTCCTCCTCCTCCTCCTCCTCCTCCTCCTCTTCCGCACTCTGCCGTGACCTTGCAATCCTCACCCTCCTCCTCCTCCATCATCCTCCTGCCTTCCCCTTCCTCCCTCACCTCTCTCTCCTCTCTCTCTTTCTCCCCTCTCCCTCTCAACTCTCCTCTCCCTGCTCCCTTCTCCGCTCTCCTCTCTCCCTCTCCCCTCATCCTTTTCCTCTCTCCTCTCCTCTTCTCCTCTCTCTTCCTTTAATAATAACGAAATGATGATAATAAAAAGAAACATGATAATAATACAAATACATAACACGAGGGCGGCACTATAGCTAATCTATTCTCCTTCGTATTTTCGACTGCTTACGCACACACCTACTCATTTCCGCCTTAGAGCGCCTCTCTCTCTCTCTCTCTCTCTCTCTCTCTCTCTCTCTCTCTCTCTCTCTCTCTCTCCCCCGCTTCCTCGAGGTTGGAAACAAAAAATAGAGAAAACGGTGTGAATGGATGTGTAAGAAAGGAAGGGAAGGTAAAGCTGTAAACATAAAAACATAAGAACATTAGAAGAGCTAACAAAAAAGCCAGGTTAACACAGAGCAGCTATTTTTTACCCAATACCTATGTCATCCCTATTGTCCTAACTTTCTCTTAAAGCTCTCTTAAGTATTGATATTCACTACCTAATTGTTAAATTTGTTCCATTTATCCACCATTGCCTGTTCCACTTGTCCACCTGTATGAAGATGTGGATGCTGGTGTGGGAGTGGAAGAGGAGGAAGAGGAGGAGGAGGAGGAGGAGGAGGAGGAGGAGGAGGAGGAGGAGAAGGAGAAGGAGAAGGAGGAGGAGGAGGAGGAGGAGGAGGATGGCACAGTGGAGCAGAGGTGGAAGATTGCTTTGCTTGCAGAAATTATTTGATTGGTGGAAGTATGTGTGTGTGTGTGTGTGTTGTGTGTGTGTGTGTGTGTGTGTGTGTTGTGTGTGTGTCTGTGTGTTGTGTGTGTGTGTGTGTGTGTGTGTGTGTGTGTGTGTGTGTGTGTGTCTGTCTGTGTGTCTGTGTGTGGTGTGTGTGTGTGTTGTGGAGGTGTGGGTACAAGTAAATGTGGAGGTGGAGTGCTAATAGAGGGTTTTGGTTGGGGGATGGTTTTGGGTAGGAGGGGTAAGGTGTGGGTGGATTTGGTAGGGGGGTGGGAGGGGA
>JACEEZ010003868.1:72500-90000 GCA_016584305.1 Chionoecetes opilio
AGTGCTGTTGGTGCTATTCAAGGATTTCCTCAGCAGACACATGACAAGCACCATGTAACCTCAAGCACTATATAGCCACCTTGCCTTCTTTATCATCATGTTGTCTCTTCCTTCTCTTGCACATTTCCCCCTTTTTGGCATTAACCCCTTGAGGCCCAGAGCGTAATTTCCATTGTAATTTGTGTAATAATCAACCATTAGACGATTTTTAGTGACTATAAGCAATATTTCATAGATATGACCTGTATAGTATCCTTGTTGACTGACTCATTTGGTATATATAGTTACTTTTCATAATTTTATGGCTAACAACATCCGATTTTATATAGCAAAGGAAAGATTTGGGCGTAAAGGAGTTTCTATGTACTTTGATACTATGGCCCCTAATGTGCCTGTACTATGTCCCCTAATGTGCCTGTACTATGTCCCCTAATGTGCCTGTACTATGTCCCCTAATGTGCCTGTGCTATGTCCCCTAATGTGCCTGTGCTATGGCCCCTAATGTGCCTGTACTATGTCCCCTAATGTGCCTGTACTATGTCCCCTAATGTGCCTGTACTATGTCCCCTAATGTGCCTGTGCTATGTCCCCTAATGTGCCTGTATATATGTCCCCTAATGTGCCTGTGCTATGTCCCCTAATGTGCCTGTACTATGTCCCCTAATGTGCCTGTACTATGTCCCCTAATGTGCCTGTGCTATGTCCCCTAATGTGCCTGTGCTATGTCCCCTAATGTGCCTGTACTATGTCCCCTAATGTGCCTGTGCTATGTCCCCTAATGTGCCTGTACTATGTCCCCTAATGTGCCTGTGCTATGTCCCCTAATGTGCCTGTACTATGTCCCCTAATGTGCCTGTACTATGTCCCCTAATGTGCCTGTACTATGTCCCCTAATGTGCCTGTGCTATGTCCCCTAATGTGCCTGTGCTATGTCCCCTAATGTGCCTGTACTATGTCCCCTAATGTGCCTGTACTATGTCCCCTAATGTGCCTGTGGCTATGTCCCCTAATGTGCCTGTGCTATGTCCCCTAATGTGCCTGTACTATGTCCCCTAATGTGCCTGTACTATGGCCCCTAATGTGCCTGTACTATGGCCCCTAATGTGCCTGTACTATGGCCCCTAATGTGCCTGTACTATGGCCCCTAATCATCTAATGTGCCTGTACTATGGCCCCTAATGTGCCTGTACTATGTCCCCTAATGTGCCTGTACTATGACCCCTAATGTGCCTGTACTATGTCCCCTAATGTGCCTGTACTATGTCCCCTAATGTGCCTGTACTATGTCCCCTAATGTGCCTGTGCTATGGCCCCTAATGTGCCTGTGCTATGGCCCCTAATGTGCCTGTGCTATGTCCCCTAATGTGCCTGTACTTTGTTCTTGTTTTTTGTTTTTGCTCTAGTACTTTAAGTTTACTCCTTGGCTTGTTGTTGTTGTTGTTGTTTTGTTTTTTGTCTGTATGCTCCGGCGAGACTAAAATTATCATTATTATTATTATTATTATTATTATTATTATCATTATTATTATTATTATTATTATTATTATTTAAATCGATCAATCAATCTTCCTTCTCTTCCTTCCTTCCTTCCTTTTTTCCTTATTTTACGTTGGAGTCTATAGCGTTCGTAGGCCTTCATTCCTTAGGCTTTTTTTTTAGGCGTAGATTCTTTTGGCGTCTTTTTTCGATCTTCTATACGAGGACTGGCGATTTACGAGCTCTTAGTTACGAGTTTTATTTTCTACTCTAGTTCCTTATAGTGTAGTAAAGAAATAAGAAACACAACAGAAGGAAAAAAATGCAATTGCCACCATCACCACAACAACAACAGCAGTAATAAAATCAACAATAATACAATCTGGTTTTACAATAATACCATCGTTATCCCTCTCTCTCTCTCTCTCTCTCTCTCTCTCTCTCTCTCTCTCTTCCTCTCACTCTCTCTCTCTCTCTCTCTCTCTCTCTCTCTCTCTCTCTCTCTCCCAACCTTCTACATCAACTTTTATCACTTCTTCCTTTCTGATTTTCACATAATATCTTTCTCCTCTATCTATTTTTTTTCTCTATACTTCTACTTCTTTCTCTATTTCTTTCTCTTTTCCTTCTACTTCTTTCTCTATTTCTTTCTCTTTTCCTTCTACTTCTTTCTCTATTTCTTTCTCTTTTCCTTCATTTCTTTCTCGTTTCTTTCTCTTTCCCTTCTACTTTTTTCTTCTCTCTTTCCTTCTACTTCTTTCTCTATTTCTTTCTCTTTTCTCTATTCTTCTCTATTTCTTCTCTTTTCCTTCTATTTCTTCTCTATTCTTTCTCTTTTCCTTCTACTTTTTTCTCTATTTCTTTCTCTTTTCCTTCTACTTCTTTCTCTATTTCTTTCTCTTTTCCTTCTATTTCTTTCTCTGTTTCTTTCTCTTTTCCTTCTACTTCTTTCTTTCTCTTTTCCTTCTACTTCTTTCTCTATTTCTTTCTCTTTTCCCTCTATTTCTTTCTCTATTTCTTTCTCTGTCCTTCTCTTCTTCTCTATTTCTTCTCTATTTCTTTCCTTTTCCTTCCTACTTCTTTCTCTATTTCTTTCTCTTTTCCTTCTACTTCTTTCTCTGTTTCTTTCTCTTTTCCTTCTACTTCTTTCTTTCTCTTTTCCTTCTACTTCTTTCTCTATTTCTTTCTCTTTTCCTTCTACTTCTTTCTCTATTTCTTTCTCTTTTCCTTCTACTTCTTTCTCTATTTCTTTCTCTTTTCCCTCTATTTCTTTCTCTATTTCTTTCTCTTGTCCTTCTATTTCTTTCTCTATTTCTTTCTCTTTTCCTTCTACTTCTTTCTCTATTTCTTTCTCTTTTCCTTCTACTTCTTTCTCTACTTCTTTCTCTTTTCCTTCTACTTCTTTCTCTTTTCCTTCTATTTCTTTCTCTATTTCTTTCTCTTTTCCTTCTACTTCTTTCTCTATTTCTTTCTCTATTTCTTTCTCTTTTCCTTCTACTTCTTTCTCTATTTCTTTCTCTATTTCTTTCTCTTTTCCTTCTACTTCTTTCTCTATTTCTTTCTCTATTTCTTTCTCTTTTCCTTCTAACTCTTTCTATTTCTTTCTCTTTTCCTTCTACTTCTTTCTCTATTTCTTTCTCTTTCTTTCTCTTTCTTCTACTCTTCTCTATTTCTTTCTCTTTTCCTTCTACTTCTTTCTCTATTTCTTTCTCTTTTCCTTCTATTTCTTTCTCTATTTCTTTCTCTTTTCCTTCTACTTCTTTCTCTATTTCTTTCTCTATTTCTTTCTCTTTTCCTTCTATTTCTTTCTTTATTTCTTTCTCTTTCTCTCTTTTTTCTCCTATATTATTTCTCCTCTTACTTATTCTCTTATATATTGGTTATCATTTTTATCTCATTTCTTATCGGTAGTGAAAGTCGTGTGTTAGGAACGTTTTGTGTGTTAGGACCGATAAAGGCTTTCAGTGGCAGGTGTGGCGACGCGTACGAAACGGGATATCAAACACGAGGCGACGGACAGCCTGTAATACAAAATAGGGCGGGGGGGGGGGGGGGGGGGGGGGCAAGGGGGCAAGGGGTATACATAGGCCTTTCGTTTGCAATAGAAGGTTGGATTCAAGGATATTGAGGGAAAGTAGTTGTAGTAGTAGTAGTTGTAGTATAGTAGTAGTTGTAGTAGTAGTAGCTGTAGTAGTAGTAGTAGTAGTAAGGAGGAGGAGGAGTAGTAGCAGTAGTAATAGTGGTGGTAGTAGTAGCAGTAGTCGTAGTAAAGAGTAGCTGTATTGAACTTTTTTTTTTGTGTGCCTATAGCGTGTGTAGGCCGTGAGCTCCAGGGGTGGGATGGTATATATAGGCCCTGGAGGTTCACTTGAGGGCTGTGATGGTTGGTCCTCGCCCGTGGTGGCGCAGGTAGGAATGTTATAGTGACGCCTGTGATTAGAGGCTCATGCCGCCCCCCTGTGTCCTCCCATGCACTCGCAATCCAAGGCAGAGTTAATGGGCAGCATGTGGGTGTTCTTAGGCCACTCGACGGTGCAGAAAGATTGTAAGTGGATTTTGGCCCTCATCGGGGATCGAACTCTGGTCACGGAGCACGCCACTCCGAAACCGCCACTAACCACTCTTCTACCGCCTCCCCGTGATGCATGGAAGCGAAGGAAATTGTAAAAAAACCACAATGATAGAAAAAAGGTGAATAAAAACAAATGACTAAGGAGATCGCAGGCAGCAAAGTCAGGCAATGTAACTAAAAGGAGAATATAAATCAAACAAGAACTGTAACGTAGAAAAAAAATGAAGAAAAGGAATCGAAAGAGGAAGAAAGAGGAGTAGAAAGAAGAGAAGGAAGAAGAGGAGGAAGAAGGAGGAGAAAAAGGAGGAATAGGAAGAAGAGGAATAGAGAGGAAGAAGAGGAAGAAGAGGAATATAGGAATAGAGAATAGGGAAGAGGAAGAAGAGAGAGAGAGAGAGAGAGAGAGAGAGAGGAGAAGGAGAGAGGAGAGAGAGAGAGAGAAGAGGAGAAGAGAGAGAGAGGAGAGAGAGAGAGAGAGAGAGGAGAGAGAGAGAGAGAGAGAGAGAGAGAGAGAGAGAGAGAGAGAGAGAGAGAGAGAGAGAGAGAGAGAGAGAGGAGAAAAGAGAGAAGCAGTCAAATTTTTGTTGTACTGTGGGTTTTTGTCGTTCACACTACTACTAACTACTACTACTACTACTACTACACGACTAATAATAATAATATTAATTTTAATAATAATAATAATAATAATAATAATAATAATAATAATAATAATAATAAATAATAATAATATATAATAATAATACAACTACTACTACTACTACTGCTACTACTACTACTATATTACTACTGCTACTACTGCTACTACTACTACTACACTACTACTACTACTACTACAAACTACACTACTACTACTACTACTACTACTACTACTACTACTACTACACTACCTACTACTACTACTACTACCACATTACTATTACTACTTACTACTACTACTACTACTACTACTACATACTACTACTACTACTACTACTACTACTACTACTACTACTACTACTACTACTGACTACTACTACTACTACACTACTACTACTACTACTACTACTACTACTACTACTACTACTTTTTTTTTCTTTTTTTTTTTTTTTTCCAACCAACCACTACAATATACCTCCACCGCCTCTTTATTTGCGGCGGGTACGCCATAGCCCCACCTCGCTATTGACTGTGGCATCCAACTTACAACTACCCTAAAAATACATACATTTACTAACTAACTACCCCTAAATTTACAAACCTACTCTATTCCTAACCTATCCACCCTTATCCCACTCTCTACCAATGTTACTACTACTACTACTACTTCTGCTACTACTGCTACTGCTACTACTACTACTACTACTACTACAACAACTACTACTACTACTACTACTACTACTACTACTACTACTACTACTACTACTACTACTACTACTACTACTACTACTACTACTACTACAAACTACTACTACTACACTACTACTACTACTACTGCTACTACTACTACTGCTACTACTACTACTATACTACTACTACCACTACTACTACTACTACTACTACTACTACTACTACTACTACTACTACTACTACTACCACTACTACTACTACTACTACTACTACTACTACTACTACTACTACTACTACTACTACTACAACTCTCTCTATTCTTCTTCCTCTTCCCTATTTCTCTATTCTTTATTCCTCTTCTTCCTATTCCTCCTCTTTCTCCTCCTTCTTCCTCCTCTTCTTCCTTCTCTTCTTTCTACTCCTCTTTCTTCCTCTTTCGATTCCTTTTCTTCCTTTTTTTCTATTTCTATCTCTACCACTTAGAATATCATTAGAAGAATAGAATTAGGAGCAAGAGTAGTAGGAAGGAAGGAGAAGGAAGCCAAGTTTAGTCCCCACCCACTCACCACTTCGAAGCCCTCCACCTCAAGGCTCGTGACTTGTACGGACACGTTGAGGGCGGGCCGCTCAGTCTTGTCGTAACCCTGGAACAAGTGTTTCCTCAACGCCACCTCGCTCCTCCAGGGGTCGTGGCTCCCCTCGGCTGTGTGGGAGGAGGAGGAGGAGATGATGATGAGGAGGAGGAGGAGGAGGAGGATTACACACGAATCACGAAATAGTATACAGACTCTCTCTCTCTCTCTCTCTCTCTCTCTCTCTCTCTCTCTCTCTCTCTCTCTCTCTCTCTCTCTCTCTCTCTCTCTCTCTCTCTCTCTTACCCGGCAAAGCAGATGACACCAGGAGGGCAAGTTTACACACCACCATCACCATCATCATCATCATCACCATCATCGGGAGGTCAGGTCATTTAAAACTGGCGGCAGATATTTGAGTCACTTGTAATAGTAGTACAGCTGTGGAGGAGCCAGGGTGTTAGGGGCGAGGGAGCGCCTCAGTAATTAGAGAGAACTGCAACTCCGAAATGCCAGTGGTCGCTGGCAGTTTTAACTCACAATTTGGTGAAAAGTTGGTCAACTTGAAAGAAAAATATGGGCTTATTCCACTGCACTTAAAACACAAAAGTATAATTTTAAGAACGATTTTCTTCTATATGTATATTGTATAGAAGCCTGAGTCTGTAAAACATGCATTTAACCAAATAACCAAGTAGGTTATAGTTGAGGAGGCGAGGTAAATGTTACTCTATGATATTATATAGTCAATAACGTATGTTTAGAAGTTATCTATACCAGTCATATTTTCCTGTTATTATTGTGTATCAATCAGATAGAAAGCCTGGAAGTGCAATGAGTCGACGCGTGAAGTGGCAATGTTTTGATTCAATCTCCCCGCCACAATCTCCCCGCCCACCACTCCCCGCCGCGGCGTGTCGCCTCCACAATTATAACCTACATTGTCGCAGCAACAAGCCGATTTCGGCATTCTTTATTCTTCGTTTTTCCAAGGCATTGCTTATTGTATTTTGACAAGCGTTTGCCAGACGCAGCAGTACTGTCTTAGAAAACAGTGTGAACATCGCCCAAATTTTACATGCCACAATATACATGTAAAAAATATATTAAGCTTTGCTACTCGAGGCGAGTAATTTGCATTAAATTGCTATTATAGAACGTTCCATCGTAATGAATGTCATCCATATAATTAGTAGAACAACAGAAGAACTATATTTTTTGGTATTCAGATGCGGTGCATCAATGTTTATCGCGAAATTAATTTATGAAAAATATTAGTCGCGGAGCCAAAACACAGTAAGTAGACCAACCTTTGAGTTAAAACTGCCAGCGACCACTGGCATTTCTCCAGTTTCAGTTCTCTCTAATTACAGTGGATTGTATTGGAGATTGGATTGCATTTACAGTTGATTGTTAGTGGTTCAGGACAGGTGTCAAGGTGCGTTGTCTCAGGTGCGTCACATGGTCATATCACTAATTAGAGGTGCGTCACGCTCCTTGTTGCCTCATTAACAGGTGAAGTCACATCCTTGTTGATGATTAAGAGGGGCAGCACACACTCTTGTGACTCATACGTGCACACACACACACTGCGTGTGTGGTCTGATTAGAAGCATATCCGCATGCTGTTCAGTATGGTGTGTGTTCCAGGCCCACTCATGTCGTATTTCGGTGACTGCACAAGTAGTCACTGTCCCCCTTGAGCAAGGGGATGGGGTGTGTGCGGTGTGTGAGGTCTCACCATTACTAAATGATCGGTCACTATGAGCTACAAGCTCTTTTCAGGAGGGTTAGGGTTGGCGATCGCGAGTCCTGCTTGCGTGGGCAAGACTGTGGGTGAATACACACACACACACACACACACACACACACACACACACACACACACACACACACACACACACACACACACACACACACACACACACACTCTTCGTCACAATCAACGTCATGTCACTAATTCACTGAACGACGTCACCTCACTTCAATTTAATTCTTGTTTTCAATACACTTTATATTTTTCTTCTCACTCTCTGCGACAGAAACACGTTTGAAGTTTTCGGTCACTGGCTCGTTAAGATGTCACAGCATTGTGTCTTGTTGTAAGTCACATTACATTTTGTCAAAGTATGTTTTTTTCAGTAGTAAGTTATATTCCTCTAAGTATGGATTTTTTTAGTAGTAAGCTATATTAGTCAATTTTTTTTTACAGTAGTAAGTTACATTTGTCAAAGGTTTTTTTCAGTAGTAAGTTATATTCGTCAAAGTTTTTTCTTCAATAGCAACTCAGCCAACTTGGTCCGTTCAAGTAATGATAAGAAATAACTAAAACAACATTGATAACAGCCACGTCTTGTTGTCCTTATCAAATGTTCAAGTAACACATCAAACCACATGAGTATAATTTTTTCTGTAGTTTGAGTAACCTTTTTTTTTTTGCTCTTGGCCAGTCCTTTGTGATGAAAAAAAAAAAAAAAAAAAAAAAAAGTAAAATTTTCTTACTAGACCAAAATTTCAAGTAGCAAATCTAACCACATAAGAGTAAGTAACATTTCTTAACTTTTTCCTTTCCTTACTTTTGACCAAATTTTCAAGTAACAAATAAAACCACACCAGAGTATAAGTAACAAGATCTTACGTGTTAGCCATAGATCACAACACAAAACACACAACACACACACACACACACACACACACACACACACACACACACACACACACACACACACACACACACACAACACACACCCCACACACACACACACACACACACACACACACACACACACACACACACACACACACACACACACGCACACACACACACACACACACACACACACAGGTGAGATGCTCTTCCTCCTGATGCTACCCACAGACTGAGCGGGAGGAGGACTGGAGAGAAGGAGGGAGGGAAGGAAGAATGCAGGGAGGAAAGGAGGAAGGAGGGAAGGAGGAAGGAGGGAGGGAAGGGGGTTTGGTATGTAGGTGAGACACGTGTTGTAGATGTTATTGTTGCTAATATTTGGATGTTGTGACGTGCTGCTTCCTTCTCCTCCTTCATTTCCTCTTCCTCCTCCTCTCTTCCTCTTCCTTCCCCTCCTCCTTTTATTGGACGTGCCTTCGTTACTATATTTATCTGATACTATGCTATACTATTCGATACACAGGAACTACCACGTGTAGGTCTCACGGCCTCTTGTAGCTTCCTTATTTTCTTATGTTCTTATGTTCTTATATCTGAAAATGTTATGTTAATATGTATATATCTTTTTGCCGGCAGGGTGGGTGGGGAGGAGCCTTCTTGCTGTTGTAATTGTATCCTGAACTCTTACATTACTTCAAGATGTTAAGGTAAGTCAATACGTTTATTTTTTGTTAATTATTTCTCTGTACGAATATGTATGTTTTTTCTTCGTTTTCCTCCTCTTCTTTCTTCTTCTTCTTCTTCTTCTTCTACGACCATCACTACTACTACTATATCAATCATTGGGGGCATACGCCGGGGGGCGCGTCGCCTCGCCCACCCTACGACGCCACTCCCGGGGGTCACCACGCGCGAGTTCCCATGCAGGCGCCTTTCCCATACCAAGCAGCTCTCGACAAGAAACATCAACTTGCCCCAGCCACGAGCCTTGTGGGCGCCCCCTTGGCCTCCTCCACGCCGGATTGTCTCTTACAGATACAACCCGATGGGAAGGATCGGTTTCAGGGTAGCGTGCCACATGCCCATATAGCCGAGTTGGCGTTGACGGACTATGCAGGTAATAGGCCTCGATTCAGTCTCACGGTGCAATCGCTGATTTAACACGTAATCATCCCAGCGATACCCCATGATTCTGCGAAGACATTTATTACCAAAGGCATTGATTCGTCTCTTCAAGTCACTATTAGGTAGATCCTTTCTCACACAGAGTAGACAGGGATCACAAGAACTTGAAGATCCGATCTTTGTCCTCCTGCACAGTACCGGAGACAGCCAATACTCCGCTGACGAGTCCTAACACCCGTGGCTATGCCAATCCACCGTACACTTCTTGACGTGACTCTGCCGTCATTAGGGATGCTGCTACCAAGTCCTGAAAATACAACTAGATGAATCAATAGATATCACATTAACAAAACACCAGAGCCTAACAGTGTAACTTAGACAACACACACGGACAAACACAACCGCACATCAGAGCACACAGGCCAGCCTCACACCCACCCACCACACCACACCCAATTTTCACACACAACCCAACAATCCAACACACTAACACATACTTAATGCAACACACACAATTCACACAAACACACATACTACACACACACACAGCAACAACACACCCTTGCCCTGACCACCCAAATACACTACGGGCAGTTGTGTAATGAGAAAGATCAACTGAAAATTCCGCGGGTTTGAGAGATTTGATTGCTTTGTTGTTCAATGGGTAGAGGGTAGGTTGAGATCGGTTTTGTCGTTTGCGGTTCGGCATGCAATTCGCTGGGGTCTGTGGGTTGCCATGCGTAGACTTCTGACGGACCCGCGTCATTATGGACTGCGCTACCAAGGTCCTGTAAAATACAACTAGATGAATACAACTAGATGAATACACAAACACACACACACACACACACACAACACACACCCCACAACACACACACACACACACACACCCCACACACACACACACACACACACACAGTAACACATTTACGTGCTATGAATGATGATGTAATTAGGAAGAAAAACGCATCAATATTAGCAATGAATTGGGTCTTATGTTTTTGTTTTATTTGGTGTGTTGTGTGTGTGTGTGTGTGTGTGTGTGTGTGTGTGTGTGTGTGTGTGTGTGTGTGTGTGTGTACTTTCAAGGCAAAGAAAACACATAAATCTTTTCTTTATTTCTCTTTTAATTATCAAGTTTTTTTTTATTCATCACTAGTTTTTAAAGGGTTAGTCTCTCTTCTCTCTCTCTCTCTCTCTCTCTCTCTCTCTCTCTCTCTCTCTCTCTCTCTCTCTCTCTCTCTCTCTCTCTCTCTCCTCTCTCTCTCTCTCTCTCTCTCTCTCCTCTCTCTCTCTCTCTCTCTCTCTCCTTCTCTCTCTCTCTCTCTCTCTCTCTCTCTCTCTCTCTCTCTCTCTCTCCTCTCTCTCTCTCTCTCTCTCACACACACCTTTATATAACACAATTAACCTTTAAACGATGCAACTGTCTCCTCAAATGATGTAACTGATTAACTATAGTCGTAGGATGAACTAAACCTCCTCCAACTACCCTCCCTCCTTCCCCTTTCCCCCCTCTTCTTCCTCCTCTTCCTCCATCACCACCGCCTTCTCTTCTTCGGTCTGGTGAGGTCTTCGTTCTCTTCAGCTCCTGCAGACATGACCTCACGCCGACACATACCTCGCTCACCCTGCAGGAGAAAAGTGGAGGTGTTAGACAAGGTTAAGTTAGGTTAGGTAGGTTAGGTTAGGTAAAATAAAAAACGGAAAAGTAAAACAGTAGAAAAATATAAAAAAAATACTACACTAGATAGAACAAGAGTGAAAAAAAATAAGTTAGTTTAAGTTAGGTTAAGATAGGTTAGGTAGGTTAAGTTAAGTTAGGTTAAAATTTAAAATAAGGCAGAATCCAAAAAAATTCATGGGTAAACGAAAAGTATTGCATAACGGACGAAAAACAAAAGAGAAAAGTATAGGTATTAGGTTAGGTTAGGTTAGGTTAGGTTAGGTTAGGTTAGGTTAGGTTAGGTTAGGTTAGGAGTGTAGCAAAGGTCTCTTCAGAACTTAGATTATTTTTTGAACGGAGAAATGTATTGCAAAACGGAAATTAGGTATTGCAAAATGGGAAAAAATATTGCAACAAGGAAAATTGTATTGCCAAACTGAAAAATGTATTGCCAAACTGAAAATGTATTGCAAAACTGAAAATGTATTGCAAAACTGAAAAATGTATTGCAAAACAGATAAATGTATTGCAAAACCGAAAAATACAATATAATATCAAAAATATTGCAAAAAAAAAATAATTCATGGACAGACGAAAAGTATTGCATAACGAAAAAGCAACAACAACAATTACAAGTATCAAGGAACAACAACAATTACAAGTATCAAGGAACAACAACAATTACAAGCATCAAGGAACAACAACAATTACAAGTATCAAGGAACAACAACAATTACAAGCATCAAGGAACAACAACAATTACAAGTATCAAGGAACAACAACAAGTACAAGCATCAAGGAACAACAACAATTACAAGCATCAAGGAACAACAACAATTACAAGCATCAAGGAACAACAACAAGTACAAGCATCAAGGAACAACAACAATTACAAGTATCAAGGAACAACAACAAGTACAAGCATTAAGGAATGACAACAATTACAAGCATCAAGGAACAACAACAAGTACAAGCATCAAGGAACAACAACAAGTACAAGCATCAAGGAACAACAACAAGTACAAGCATCAAGGAACAACAACAAGGACAAGCATCAAGGAACAACAACAAGTACAAGCATCAAGGAATAACAACAAGTACAAGCATCAGGAAAACAACAGTACAAGCATCAAGGAAACAACAAGTAAAGCATCAAGGAGTAAAAAAAGTACTAAGATCAAGAATGCAAGTAAAGCTCAAGAATGACAAGTACAAGCATAAGGAGTAAAACAGTACAAGATCAAGGACAAACAACAAGTTACAAGCATCAGGAACAACAAAAGTACAAGCTCAGGAAAACAAGGACAAGCATCAAGGATGACAACAAGTACAAGCTCAAGATAACAAGTAAAGAATCAGGACAAAACAAAAGTAATGCATCAAGGAGTAACAACAAGTATTCAAGCGCAAGGAACAAACAAAAGTTCAAAGCATCAAGGAGTAACAAAAGTAAACACAAAGAAAAATCAAAAGACAAACATCAGGAAAAAACAGTAAAACATCAAGGAACAACAACAAGGACAAGCATCAAGGAATTACAACAAGGACAAGCATCAAGGAATTACAACAAGTACAAGCATCGTCATCATTCGCGGCATGTGTGTGGTGGCGTCAGTGGCAGTGCAGGGCGGCCATCACACAGGGGGAACCGGGACGTCTTACACAACAATACACATAAGCCTTGCAGTCACGGAAAAGTAAAGCTAGGAAATAAGCGGGGGGGGGGGGGGGGGAGTAAGGACCACTGCCCCCCCCTCGGGAAAATCCTGTGCCCCCATATGCACCCCTACTGGCAGTGTGGTATTCGATCAATACGCTCACTGTCTAATGCATCTAATGCTCACGTCTAATGCTCTAAGAACCACTTACAATATCACGTCTAATGCTCTAAGTACATGCTAAATGCCTAATGCCACTCTAATGCTCACTGTCTAATGCTCCTGAACCACATGTCTAATGCTCTAAAGCTCACTGTCTAATGCTCTAAATGCTCACTGTCTAATGCTCACTGCAATCTCTAATGCTCACTGTATAATGCCTAAGCTCACTGCTAATGCTCTAATGCTCACGTCTAATGCTCACTGTCTAATGCTCTAATCATCACTAAGTCTAATGCATCTAATGCGCAACTGTCAATGCTTTAATGCTCACTGTCTAATGCCAACTCAGGTCTAAGTCACTGTCTAATGCCTAATGTCACTGTCTAATGCTCACAGTTCATGCTCACTGTCAATGCTTAATGCTCAAGTCAATGCTCAAGTCAAATGCTCAATGCTCACGTCACAAGCTCACTGTCTAATGCTCTAATGCTCACTGTCTAATGACCTCAAACTAGTACATCTACAGTCTAATCTCACGGTTCATAATGACAGCTCAATGCTCACAGTCTAAGCCCTGTCTAATGCTCCGCTGTTGTGCTCTAATGCTCATGTCTAATGCTCACTGCTATGCTGACGTCTAAGCTCTAATGCTCACTGTCAATGCTCTAATGCCTGTCTAATGCTCCTGTCTAATGGCGGGGGCTTGCGTCGACTGTCTAATGTCACTGTCTAATGTCTAATGCTCACTGTTTAATGCCTCACCGTCTAATCCTGCTCCATTTTAGCTCACTGTCTAATGCTGGCTGTCTATTGTCACTTTTAAGCTCACTGTCTAATGCTCACTGTCTAATGCTCTAATGCTCACTGTCTAATGCTCACTGTCTAATGCTCACTGTCTAATGCTCTAATGCTCACTGTCTAATGCTCACTGTCTAATGCTCTAATGCTCACTGTTTAATGCTCAATGCTCTAATGCTCACTGTCTAATGTCCTAATGCATCACTGTCTAATGCTCATGTCTAATGCTCTAATCCTGTCTAATGCTCTGTCTAATGCTCACTGTCTAATGCTCTAATGCTCACTGTCTAATCTCTCAATGTCTAATGCTCATCTAATTCAATGCCTGTCTAATGCTCATGCCATGTTAATGCTCACTGTCTAATGTCCTCTAATCTATGTCTAATGCTCTAATGCACTGTCTAATGCTCACTGTCTAATGCTCACCCCCACTGATCTGATTTAGAATAATGCCTTATACCCTTCTATTGCATCAGTGGCCCCTGAGCCCTTTGCCAGTGCCCCGGCCCCCACTCCGCTGCCCCCCCCCCAGGTGCCCCCCAACTGCCTGTCCCCCCATATTGACATTCCCTTATCAATTTTTAATACCCAGTGAAATTTTTAAGGCTAAATGCTTAAATGGTGCCTCTGTTTGCCATGTCCTTGTTTAACTATGATAAACTGTACACATGAAATTTAAGAAGACGTATATTCCCTTCTCCTGGTTAAAATTATGCCTATGTTTACCTGATACTATGGTTAACTATGATGAAATACAGCTGAAATTTAGAAGAAGCGTAGTATTCCCTTCTCCTGGTTAAAATGATGCCTGTGTTTATCTGATACTATGGTTAACTATGATCAAATACAACTGAAATTTAGAAGAAGCGTAGTATTCCCTTCTCCTGGTTAAAATTATGCCTATGTTTACCTGATACTATGGTTAACTATGATGAAATACAACTCAAAATGTAGAAGAAGCGTAGTATTCCCTTCTCCTGGCATCAAATATCAGTCAGTAAACAGGAAGGGGGCAGCATTTTTCACCTCGTTAAAAAAAACAGAGTATAGTTACATCACTGCAAGGTTGTATATACTTACGAGGGACTGAGGGAACTGCGCGCGCCGCCACTCGATTTGAACTGTGGAAGACAAAAGAGTGTTAGAGGTAGATTGATAGAGAAGTAAATAGATAGATAGATAGGTGGATAAAAAGGTATATTGATGGATAGGTAGAAAGATAGGTAGATAGATGGATAGGTAGATATATGGATAGGTAGATAGGTGGGTAGGTTGATAGGCAAGTAGACAGGTAAATAGATAGATAGATAGGTGGATAGGTAAATAGGTTGACAGGTAGAAAGATAGGTAGATAGATGGATAGGTAGATATATGGATGGGTAGATAGGTGGGTAGGTTAATAGGCAAGTAGATAGGTACATAGATAGATAGATAGGTGGGTAGATAAATAGGTTGACAGGTAGAAAAATAGGTAGATTGATGGATAGGTAGATAGTTTACTAGATGGTTGGATAGATAGGTAAACAGACGGTAGAAAAGTGGGTAGATAAACAGGTAGAACAATGGGTAGATAGATGGATAGATACATAGGTAGATAGAGAGATTGATAGATATTGAGAGAGAGAGAGGAGAGAGAGAGAGAGAGAGAGAGAGAGAGAGAGAGAGAGAGAGAGAGAGGAGAGAGAGAGAGAGAGAGAGAGAGAGAAGAGAGAGAGAGAGAGAGAGAGAGAGAGAGAGAGAGAAAATTACAGGGCAAGAGAAAGACAATACTGTAATTTTGGGTGAATACAATTATTATTTTGGCTGTGAAATTTCGAGGAGAGAGAGAGAGAGAGAGAGAGAGAGAGAGAGAGAGAGAGAGAGAGAGAGAGAGAGAGAGAGAGAGAGAGAGAGAGAGAGGAGAGAAGAGAGAGAGAGAGAGAGAGAGAGAGAAGAGAGAGGAGAGAGAGAGAGACTATAACACACACACACACACACACACACACACACACACACACACACACATACACACACACTTACTCGTGACCTCGCCCGTGGGGTCAACATTGTCCCGTCAATAGCAAAGGGCGCCTCAGAAACCACTGGCAGGTACGCTTCTGTAGGAGGAGGAGGAGGAGGAGGAGGGAGGAGGAGGAGGAGGAGGAGGAGGAGGAGGAGGAGGAGGAAGAGAGAAGAGGAAGAGGAAGAGGAAGAGGAGGAGGAAGAGGAGGAGAGGAGGAGGAGGAGGAAGGAAGGAAGGGGTATCAATATTAGTGGTAATAGTGGGTTTTAATTGGGAGGTGAAAAAAAAGAGGCAGGAAGAAAAAGGCGAGGAGGATCAGAGAGGAGAGGAGGAGGAGGAGGAGAGAGGAGGAGGGAGGAGGAGGAGGAGGAAGGAGAGAAGAGGAGGGAGGAGGGAGGAGGAGGAGGAGGAGGAGGTGGAAAGAAGGAAGGAAGGGAGGAGAAATGGGGTGTCAATGTTAGAGGTGCATGATAGTGAAATTTAATTGAGAGGCAAAAAAAAAAAAATCGTTTTCTTTTTAGTATTTTCAAGAACATGACAGAAATGTCTGAATTACCCCCAAATATTTAAAAAAAGAAGAGTGAAAAATATATTATGTCTACGTTTCTTCTTCAAAGCGTTAATAAGTCAATTTTGGGGGTAGTTTTCTTTCGACATCAGATTATAGGATATTTTTTGTATATATATTTTTTGTAGTTTAATGTAGTTTAATTGTAGTTTATATACCAGAGTTAAGGGCGCGATGCTCCTGTAGAAGTCTTGTCTCCTCCCTCCACGCCTCTAGGCCATCCGTGCTCCTGTGAGAGAGAGAGAATCAGAATCAGAATCAGAATCAGAATGTTATTTCCATTGTTACAATGGCTATTCTTTTAACATAGTAATATGAGTCTTACAATACTTCTGAATAAGATAACAAGTGTTAAAGGTAGAACACTGAACAGGATCTATAGACAAATACAAATATTAGAATACATAAAAAATTGTAAAACATTAAAATCCTGATGAAAACATAAATAACTAGGGGGGGGGGGGGGGCACTCAGTAGAGCGCATACCTCCGCCCGAATATTTCATCAATTGGTTGCATGATATATATATATATTTATATTATATATATGCACTCAGTATGAGCGCATACCTCCGGCCGAATATTTCATCAATTGGTTGCCATGACAACAGTTGTCAATAGATTTCATCCAAAATTAAACCAGTTCTTCCTTATACCAAATAGACTTGGTATACCGAGTTTGGTCCAAATCTATTCGTAACTTTTCGAGAAATCCTGTACACTAACAGACAGACAGACAGACAGACAGACAGACAGGCAGACAGACAGACAGACAGACAGATCGGGGTGAAAACGTAACCCCTCCAACTTCGTTGGCGGAGGTAATAAAAAGTAAGACTTCCTAAAAGTTACAATATAAAACATACAATAAAAGTTATAAAAAGGTGATAGTTTAGATTAAAATATTAGCGTAAGAATTGTTTACATAA
>JACEEZ010003868.1:95000-102500 GCA_016584305.1 Chionoecetes opilio
AGAATTTTAAGTATTATTATTATTATTATTATTATTATTATTATTATTATTATTATTATTATTTTTATTATTATTACTATTATTTTTGTTATTTGTTATTGTTATGTTTTATTATTGGTTGTTATTAGTTTTAGTTATTGTGTTGATGTGGTTATGGGGTGTTGTGAAGTTGTAGTGGTGATTGTAGTAGTAGTAGTAGTAGTTGTTGTTGTTGTTGTTGTTGTTGTAGTAGTAGTAGTAGTAGTAGTAGTAGTAGTAGTAGTGGTAGTGGTAGTAGTAGTAGTAGTAGTAGTAGTAGTAGTAGTGGTAGTAGTAGTAGTAGTAGTAGTAGTAGTAGTAGTAGTGGTGGTAGTGGTAGTAGTAGTAGTAGTAGTGGTAGTGGTAGTAGTAGTAGTAGTAGTAGTAGTAGTAGTAATAGTAGTAGTAGTAGTATAGTAGTAGTAGTAGTAGTAGTAGTGGTAGTAGTAGTAGTAGTAGTAGTAGTAGTAGTAGTAGTAGTAGTAGTAGTAGTAGTAGTAGTAGTAGTAGTAGTAGTAGTAGTAGTGGTGTCAAAAAAATAAGAAGGAAAAAAAAAGTCTCCTTATAGTACTCTCATATTATTTATCTACATATTTCCTTTCCTTTCTTCCCTTCAATCTCCTTCTCTCACCTCCTCTCCCTTCCCTCCATCTCCTTCCCTCTCCTTCCCTCATCCTTCCCTTCAATCTCATTCTCTCACCTCCTCTCCCTTCCCTCCATCTCCTTCCCTCTCCTTCCCTCATCCTTCCCTTCAATCTCATTCTCTCACCTCCTCTCCTTCCCTCCATCTCCTTCCCTCTCCTTCCCTCATCCTTCCCTTCAATCTCATTCTCTCACCTCCTCTCCCTTCCCTCCATCTCCTTCCCTCTCCTTCCCGCATCCTTCCCTTCAATCTCCTTCTCTCACCTCCTCTCCCTTCCCTCCATCTCCTTCCCTCTCCTTCCCGCATCCTTCCCTTCAATCTCATTCTCTCACCTCCTCTCCCTTCCCTCCATCTCCTTCCCTCTCCTTCCCGCATCCTTCCTTCAATCTCCTTCTCTCACCTCCTCTCCCTTCCCTCCATCTCCTTCCCTCTCCTTCCCTCATCCTTCCCTTCAATCTCATTCTCTCACCTCCTCTCCCTTCCCTCCATCTCCTTCCCTCTCCTTCCCGCATCCTTCCCTTCAATCTCCTTCTCTCACCTCCTCTCCCTTCCCTCCATCTCCTTCCCTCTCCTTCCCTCATCCTTCCCTCCACCTAATATAATCCTTACTGACTATACTTACTTATAACAGTTACTAATACAATACTTACCGAGGGAAGTTGGAAGACTCGCCAGCCTGTTGCCCTGTAGGAGGAGGACCTGCAGGCTCACGAGGGCGCCGATCTCGTGAGGGAGGTAGGCCAGCAGGTTGTAGCGCAGGTCAAGCCAGGTCACGTGGGTCAGTTGTGTCAGGGCGGCTGAGGGGAACTCGAATAGCATGTTGTCCTGTAGGCTTAGGCGCTGAAGGGGGAGAATGAAGGGGAATTATGAGGTGATGGGGTCATGTTGAGGAGAATGAGGGTTGAATATGAGGTGATGGGGTAATAGAGAGGGGAGTATTAGGGGCTCCTTTGAGCTATAGTAAAAGGAAATCGGGTTGTAATTGCCTGAGAAAATGACATTTAAATGTTATATGATAAAATTATATTGCTTTTTTTCGAAACATTTGAAGCTTTTTTGAGATACCTAATAAACTAATAGGTAGAACACTTCAAGTTTAGCATTTATTTGCCTATTAATGTTTCCTCTAGGACTAATAGTTTGCGCGTTAAAATGGTAAAAACTTAACTAATATATTCCACGATTGCTACCATTAGGCATTTAAAGGTCCCACCGGTGGTACCTGCGCCACGCTCTGGGCGAGTGTTAAGGCTACTGCTTGGAGGGATTTTTTTTTAAAGTATGTACGACATGAGAGATCCAGGTATTTTCACATAATTGATTAAAGTATCTTTTAGGAGATTATTAGGGGTATATTCTATAAACCCCTATTAGGGCATTATCATATACACCCCTGTTATTATATACTCTTAATCAACAAACCCGTGACCATTTTCTTCGACTGCATCAATATTTTATCGTTTTCATATTTTAAGGGAGACTCAAGTAACTCCACCACGTCGCTTAATCTCGCTTGTATTGGTGTTAGTGAATAAAAGAGAAAACTATGAAGAATCCAGCTGAGTATTAAACAAACCCGTCACCATTTTCTTTAACCATATTCACCGTTTTCTTCCTTCAACTTTAAGGGAGACTTACGCAATAGAGCGCCACTACGTCTCTTTTAGTCTCGCCTCTGTTAGTACGAAAGAAAAAACGACGAAGAATCCAGCTAAATAAACAAACCCGTGACCATTTTCTTTGATTGTATATACCGTTTTCTATTTTTGAAGGGAGACTTACTCAAAGGGCGAGATAAGAGTAAGGGGAATCAAATAGGGAGTAAAAGAATGACGTAGTTAAGATAATAGGGAAGAGAAAGAGAAAACGAAGATATACAAAGCTAAATAAACAAACCCGTGACCATTTTCTTTGATTGTATTTACCGTTTTCTGTTTTTGAAGGGAGACTTGAGTAGCTCCACCACGTTGCTTAGTCTCGCCTGTGTTAGTGTTAGTGACGTGTTTACAGCAGCCTCGTGTGTGGCGCCGCTATTACCAAGTCTCAGGGGAGCAGCGCGGTTCCCAGAAGTATGAATGCGGACAACCAGACCACGCAGGGCAGGGAAAGTCAAGAAATTATGAACGTAAACACTAAGAAAGATGAAGCAATCGTGATATTAAGTTGTTGTTTTGCGTCAGAAGGAGAATTAATAGAAAAGCAAGGAAATTATGCATGTAAACAGTAAAAAGAAGATGAAGTAATCGTGTTATTAACTTGTTTTTGCGTCAGAGAGAGAAGTAATGGAGTATAGTTTTAGTTAATAGGTTAATGTAGATACTGAGGCAATGTGAGGGTAGGTGATAAAGGAAACTATAAGAATTAATGGATAAAAAGGTGAAATAACCGTAGCAATAACTTTTTTTTTTGTAAGAGTGAGAGAGAGAGAGAGAGAGAGAGAGAGAGAGAGAGAGAGAGAGAGAGAGAGAGAGAGAGAGAGAGAGAGAGAGAGAGAGAGAGAGAGAGAGAGAGAGAGAGAGAGAGAGAGAGAGAGAGAGAGAGAGAGAGAGAGAGAGAGAGAGAGAGAGAGAGAGAGAGAGAGAGAGAGAGAGAGAGAGAGAGAGAGAGAGAGAGAGAGAGAGAGAGAGAGAGAGAGAGAGAGAGAGAGATTTTTTAATAGCGTACATTTTTTAGTCAATGAAGTAATGTAGACTAAAGGAAAGAAAAAGTAAAATACATAATGAACTAGTAAAAAGAAAGAAAATATTTAGATTCTCATACTTAGTAATGGAATAAAATAATAAAAGGAATAAAATAAAATAAAATATTGACAGAAATAAATCTAAGAAAATAATGAAACGTGAAACAGAAATTACCAACAGAAAAAAATTAAACCACCACTTAAGCGATTTTTTTATTTTTTATTTTATTAGCGATTTTTTTTTTTTTTTTTTTATGAAAGAGCCACGTTTAGTTTTTTTTATATGACCTTCTTTTATACGATGATTATTATTATTATCATTTTCTTCCTTATATTATACGACCTTTTTATATATAGGGGAGAGCGGGGCAGGTTGCATCGAGGGTAGGTTGCATCCACAGTCTATAACGGTCTTCCGAACGGCTGGACGAGTTTTGGCTCACGCTGCGCACCTACGTCACGCGATCCAGGCCACCCCAAGCCCTCTCGATCTGCCTCATTCTATCAGCAGCATAGCTGAGAGGCGGGTGGATCCGCTCCGTCGCCCCTTTCATGTCCTACCTTATTCTATTTCTAAGAAAATATAACTAACTAACTAACAAAAAAACAATAATAAAAAAAAAAATAATAAATACTACTCCCCATCTATATATATAGTTAGGGGTTTTTGTAGTATTATAATAGTACAATAGTAGTAGAAATCATAGCATAGAAGTATCTATGTAGTAGTATTTTGTAAAGAGTAGTGGAAATATGTAATAGTATGTTGTAGTGCAATGCATGGTTAATAGACTATTCCCTTATAACAACAATTGGTATTAATTTAATGTTATTTCCCAAAATAACAGTACATAAAAACAGCAAGCTGAAATAAACAATACTGTACAAGGCTAAGTGGCTTTTGTGTTGGGGGGGGGAGAAGGGGGACTAGGCTGCGCCATGAGTCACGTGTCGTCCTTTTCACCCTCCCCCGCCCCACCGATGCCACTTAGCCTTTTATTGTTTTTTTATTACATCCATGCTTTTTTTCATTACTGCTTTTTGGGTAATAACATGCCCATTAATACCAATTGTTTTGTTAAAGTAATTGTAACAATGTTCCATTACTAGAAAAGAATGATTAAAATCATTCAAAATTTCACCGGGGGGGGAAATCGCGAGTACACACTTATCACTGTACGTCACCGGGATCGCTTTGCTCCTAAAGCCCCCCCCCAACCTGCCGTCGATGACCGTTATAGACTGGGTTGCATCTTCCCTCTAGCTCGCATGTTATCACACGTACTCGTCTTAATACTACTACTACTACTCCTACTACACTACTACACTACTACTACTCCTACTACTACTTAAACTTTTACAAACTAAACAAAAACAAAATAAAAATAAAAAAAAGTTAATGCAGGTAGAGGAAATGATAAACCTACCCTCGATGCAACTTGCCCCGCTCTCCCCTACATTTTTTTTATATTCTTTCCTCTCTTGTACTAACTCCCTACCGCATACTTTCGTTTTTCTCGATACAAAATTATAATAGGGAAAAAAAATCATGATTGGCAACTGTTTACTCTCCCCAAACCCCCAAAACCTTTTCACTCCTGTCGTGAAAAAAATAAACCAATACAGAATAATACACCCCTTAGAAAAAAGGGGGGTAAAAAGGGGGAAAAAAAAAAAGGTTTTGTGTGATGAACGCCCCCTTTTTCACCCTTACAATTAAAAACCCTTTCGGATCGACGCAAATATACCCTTTTCCAACCCTCTCGTCAAAAAAGGGTAAAAAAGGTGATAAAAGGGTATAATCGGCAGCATCTCCCCTCCAGCCTGGACTGGGGTTTAAAAAAAGGGTATGATGGTGCGATGTAACATTCGCCCTTAATATACCCCTTTTTCTGAAGTGCAATTACAGATAAAAACCAATCAAAGATTTAAATTTAAGTCCATTTACCCCCCTTCTTATTTCAAAACCCTTTTTTGGGGGCTTTCAAAAATACACTTTTTTTTTTACACAAAGGAAGGGCTAGGGAAAAAAAAAAAAAAAAAAAAAAAAAAAAGTAAAAAAAAAAAAAAAAAAAAGGCCCGAAAAACTCCCCACCCTTTTTTTTTTTGGTTTTCAAAAATAACTTTTTTTTTAACATCTAAAAACGGGCTAAAAAAAAAAAAAGAAAAAAAAAAAAAAAAAAAAAGGCCGCAAATTTCCAATTTTTTTGGGTTTTTCAAAAATCATTTTTTTTTTTTTTACATCATAAGGACTGGAAAAAAAAAAAAAAAAAAAAAAAAGGGCCGCAAACTCTCCCCTTTTTTTTTGGCTTTCAAAATCATTTTTTTTTTTACATCATAAGGATTGACAAAAAAAAAAAATAAAAATAAAAATAAAAACTCGTCAACCTGCTCAAAAACCTCTTAATACTTTCATTTTCCATGGGCCCTTTTAGGTTTCATAAATACACCTACTAAAATCTATTTATTTCCAGGGACCTATTAAAAAACTCATTCTTTTCAGGGAAAAAGGTAGTAAAAAAAGCTAATATGGTTTTTTGGTAAGAATCTTCTCTCTCTCTCTCTCTCTCTCTCTCTCTCCTCTCTCTCTCTCCCCCCCCCCCCCCTCCCCCCTCTCTCTCCTCTCTCCTCTCTCTCTCTCTCTCTCTCTCTCTTCTTCCCTCCTCCTCTCTTCCCCTCTCTCTTCCCTTTTCTTTTTTCTCTGTCTCTTCTCTCTTTCGTCTCTCTTCTTTTCCTCTCTCTCTCTCTCTCTCCTCTCTCTCTCTCTTCTCTCTCTTCCCTGTCTTCTGTCTGTCCCCGTCTTCTGTCTTCTGGCCTCTTTCTCCCCTTTCTCTCTTTCTCCTCCTTTTTCCTCTCCTTCTCTCTCCTCTCTCTCTCTCTCTCTTCCTCTCTCTCCTTTTCTTTTCCTCTCTTCTCTCTCTCTCTCTTCTCTTCTCTCTCTCCTCTCTCCCCTTTTTCTTTTTTTTTCTCCTTTCTCCTATCATCTCTATTCCTTTCTCCTTATTCCCATTCACCCTTTCTTTCATTATCCTTATCATCTCTTTAATGGTGTCTTCCTATCCCCTCTACATTCTTTTCCCCCTTTCCCTTCTTCCTCCTTTATTTATTTTTTTTTAGTCCTCTATTTTCTTCATCCTTTAAATTTTTTATCGTCAATCATTCTTCTGACTCTTTTTTTCTTTCTTCTCCTTTCCCTTTCCAAATTTTTATTTTCGTTTCCTTTCTTTTTCTTTCGTATTTTTCTCTCTGTCTCTGTCTCGCTCTGTCTCTGTTCTGTCTCTGTCTCTGTCTCTGTCTCTGTCTCTGTTCTGTCCTGTCTCGTCCTGTCTCTCTGTCTCTGTCTCTGTCTCGTCTCTCTCTCTCTCTCTTCTCTTCCCCTCCCCTCCTCTCTCTTCTCTCTCTCTTCCTCCCCTCTCTTTTCCCCTCTCTTCTCTCTCTCTCTCTCTCCCCTCCTCTCCTCTCTCTCTCTCTCTTCTCTCTCTCTCCCCTCTCCCCTTTTCTCCTCTCCCCCCTCTCTCCTCTCTTCTCTCTCTTTCTCTTTCTCTCTCTCTCTCTCTCTCTTTTAACTACTAAAGCCAACTATTATCAAAAAGAAAAAAATTTTTTCCAAATCACCTAAATCTCTCTCTCTCTCTCTCTCCTCTCTCTCTCTCTCTCTCTTTTCCTCTCTCCTCTTCTCTCTCTTTCCCCTCTCTTTTCTTCCTCTCCTCTCCTCCTCTCTCTCTCTCCTCTCTCTCCCCTCTCTCTCTCTCCTCTCCCTCTCCCTCTCTCTTTCCCCCTCTCTCTCTCTCTCTCTCACAAACCCTTTATAATCCTTCCAGAAACAATGAAAACAAGAGCAATAAAAGGCTAAGTAAAGGCTGTCGTCAGGAAAACTATAGGGCCAGTGGTAAGCCTGAAGGAATAGCTATGTTGCCTTAAAATCTTAAACTTCAACTACGTACTTAAGCATCGGACGTAGAAAAGTTTGCATTATCATTGAACTTATAGTCTTACAGCTTAAATTGAGTCATTTATAAGATATATGCAGTTTTTAGAGGCTAGAATATTCCTTTTCCTCCCTTCCCTTCCCTTCCTTTTCCTTCCCTTCCTTTCATATCCCTTCCTTTCCCTTCCCTTCCCTTCCTTTCCCATCCCCTCCCTTCCATCCTTCCGTGAC
>JACEEZ010003868.1:107500-117500 GCA_016584305.1 Chionoecetes opilio
TCCTCTCTCTCTCTCTCTTTTTCCTCTTCTTCTCCATCTTTTTTCCCATCTTTCTCCTCTCTCTCCTCCATCTTTCGTCATCTTTTCTCTCCTCTTTGCTCCCCTCTCTTTTCCCTCTCTCCTCTCTTTCTTTTTCCCCTCGCCTCGCTCTCGTTTTCCTTGTCCTTCCTCTCGCCATCTTCCGTCTTTTCTCTTCCCCTCACCCCCATTCTTCCGCCTTCCCCCTCACATCTCCCTCTAAACGACTATCTCTCCCCTTCGCTCTCCATCTCATCGCTCCTTCGCTCATCAAATCTCCCGTCTCCTCTCACCCCCTCCCTCTCTCTCCCTCTCTCTCATCCTCTCACAATCCGTCTCTCTATCTCCTTCCTATCCCGTCTATCCCTCCCCTTTCATCTCCCTTACTCTCATCTCCATCTCTCTCCTCCCCACTCCTCTCCTCCTCTCTCTCTCTCTCCTCTTCTCTCTCCTCTCTCTCTCCTCACTCTTCCTACCTCGTCTCATCTCCCATCTCCTTCCTCCCGTCTCTCTTCTCCGTCTGCCTCCCTCTCCTCTCTGGAAAGATTCTCCCTCTCCTCCTCCCCCCCGCTCACTTCTCATCTCTCTCCATCTGTCCTCTCTCCTCCGTCTCCCTCATCCTCTCTCCTCTCCCCTCGGTCTCCCCCTCTCCGCACCGCCCTCCTCTCCGAACCTCGCCGCTGACGTCTTCTTCATCCGCGCTTCTCTCGCTTTCCCTCTACTCTCCCTCGTACGCTCCTCTCCTCTCCCGTCTCTCTCTCGTCTCACCCTCTCCCCCGCTCTCCCGCTCTCCATCCCTCCCTCTCCGCCCATCACTCTCTCTCAGTCATTCCCGCTCATCTCCTCTCCCCTCCTCTCCTTCGTCCTCCATGCTCCCTCCGCACTCACTTTCTCTCACCCCAACTCTCTCCTGGTCTTCGCTTCTCTCTCCCCACTCCCCGATCTCCCTCTCCTCCTCTCTCCATTCTCCTCTCTCTCTCTCTCTCCCGCAGTCGGCCCTCTCTCTCTTCCCCCGGCTCTGTCCTTCATCGTCTCCTTCCTCCGCCCCTCATCCTCTCCGACTCTCGCTCTCCCTACTCTCTCACTCTCACCCTCCCCCCTCACACTCCTTCCCGCCTCCTCCGTGGTCGTGTCCTTCTATCACTTCTCTCGGGGTGGGGGGGGTGGATCGGGGGGGGGGGGGGGCTCTGGTGTGGCCTCGGTGGGCTCATCATCTGCGTCATCCTCTCTCCTCCCTCTCTCTTCCTCTCTCTCTCTCACGCTTTCTCCTCCTCTGCCTCTCATTCTCTCTCTCTCTCCCTTCAGCATCGTCTCTCTCCCGGGGGGGGGGGAGGAGAAAAAAAGGGTCTCCCGTCGTCTCTCTTCTCTCTGTCCTCCAATCTCTCTCTCCTTCTCTCTCTCTTCTCTCGTCCTCTCCTCTCAAACATCTCCACCATCCGGCTCTCAATTCTCCCTCTCTCCCCTCACCCTCGTCTCATCCTCCTCCTACTCCTCCTCAACTCTCTCTCTACCCCCCCCTTCCCTCGATTCCTCTTTCTCTCTCACCCTCCCTCTCTCGCTCACCTCTCGTTTTTCACTCTCCATCTCCTCGTCGGCTCTCCGGGTGTGCTCCATCTCCCTCGTCCTCAATCTCTCTCCCTCGAATTCTCCTCTCTCATCGATCCCCCCGTATACTCCTCTCGTGCATCCTCATCTCTCTCCTCCCCACCCATCGTCACTCCTCCTAGTTCTCTACTTCCCTCTCGCACATCCTCCCTCTTCTCAGCATTCCTCTCTCCCCATCTCTCTCTTCCTCGGCCCTCCTCCCTTATCGGCTCTCTCCCTCCAAGCCTCCCTGCTTCCCTCGCTCTCCTCTCCTCCCTCTCTTCCCTCTCTCTCAATGTCCGCCTCCTTTCTCTCCCTCCCATTCATTCCCCTTCCCTCTCCTCGTCTCTCTCCTCTCTCCTCTCTCTCTCCTCGCTCTTCTTCTCTCTCTCTCTCTCTCTCTCTTATGGCATCCTTAAGATGTTAGTCTTAGTAGTAGTATATAGTAGTATTCAGTACTAGTAGTATAGTAGTAGTAGTATAGTAATAGTAGTAGTAGTAATAGTAGTAGTAGTAGTAGTAGTATGTAGTAACATTATCATCCACCTCTCCTTTCCTCCTCCTCTGCTTCTCTTCCTCCCACTCCGTCCTCCTCCTCCTTCTCCTCCTTCCTCCCCTCATCCTCCACACACCACCTCTCCTCCTTCTCCTCCTCTCCTCCTCATCCTCCACCACCACCTTCTCCTCCTCCGCCTCCTCCTCCTCCTCCTCCTCCTCCTCTCCTCCTCCTCCTCGCTCCTCCTCCTCCTCCTCATCCTCCCTCCTCCTCCTCCTCCACCCCCACCTTCTCCTCCTCATCCTCCTCCTCCTCCTCCTCCACACCACCTTTCACTCCTCCTCCTCCTCCTCCGCCTACCTCCTCCTCCTCCTCCTCCACCACCTCCTTTTCCTCCTCCTCCTCCTCCACACCACCACCACCACCTTCTTCTCCTCCTCCTCCTCCTCCCCTCCGTCTTCTCCATCCTCCTTCCTCCTCCTCTCTCCCTCCTCCTCCTCCACCACACCTTCTTCTCTCCTCCTCTCACCACCACCGTTTTTTTCCACCACCACCTTCTCCTCCTCCTCCTCCGCCTCCTCCTCCTCCCTCCTCCTCCTCCTCCTCCTCTCCACCACCACCAACTTCTTCTCCTCCTCCCTCCTCCACCCACCACCTTCTTCTCTCCTCCTCCTCCTCCTCCTCCTCCTCCTCCTCCTCCTCCTCCTCCTCCCTCCTCCTCCTCCTCCACCCCACCTCCTCCTCCTCCTCCTCCTCCTCCTCCACCACCTTCTCCTCCTCCTCCTCCTGCACCACCACCACCTCCTCCTTCTCCTCCTCCTTTTCCTCCTCTTCCAGTAGGTGTCGTACAAGGCCGTTGTTGTGGTAATGGCGGGGCATCACGGCAATGTACAAGTCCCCCCTCTATAAGGAGCAGGGCGGCGTAAGGAACACGGTGATCACTCCTACTTCTCTCTCACCCCTAGTAAAATTGCACTCCTACTATAAATACCAACCGAGCAAGGCACTACACACAACACACACACACACACACACACACACACACACACACGCACACACTTTGTATCTGTCTTTCTTTCTCTATTTTTAGTCTGTGTATATTTCTGTTTCATTTCCTCGTATTAAATCATGTCGCCATTTTTTTTTTCTCTCTCTCTCTCTCTTTCTCTCTCTCTCTCTATCTGTATCTGATCTGCATCTGTCTCTGTCTCTGTCTCTGTCTCTGTCTCTGTCTCTCTCTCTCTCTCTCTCCTCTCTCGTCTCTCTCTCTCTCTCCTCTCTCTCTCTCTCCATCCTCTCTCTCTCTCTCAGTCCTATCTCATGTTTAAAGATTATGCTTTCGTTTAAATCAGCTGATACCGTAGAGAGAGAGAGAGAGAGAGAGAGAGAGGAGAGAGAGAGAGAGAGAGAGAGAGAGAGAGAGAGAGAGAGAGAGAGAGAGAGAACACGAACCCTATAGGAAATGGGTCAATATTTTTTTTCGATTGTACTAAAAATCTGTTTGTGAAGAATTGAAAATAATTATCGCCAGAGAGAGAGAGAGAGAAGAGAGAGAGAGAGAGAGAGAGAGAGAGAAGAGAGAGAGAGAGAGAGAGAGGAGAGAGAGAGAGAGAGAGAGAGAGAGAGAGAGAGAGAGAGGAGAAGAGAATCATAATTTATAGAGAGTTAGGTGGCTACATAAATACTCTTTTTATATCACTAACATTATTATTATTATTATTATTATTATTATTATTATTATTATTATTATTATTATTATTATTATTATTATCATTATTATCATTATTATTATTATTACGTCTTAAAGGGCAGAAGTGTTTATCATTATTATGTTTTGGTTTTGTGTAACCTTCTTCCTCCTCCTCCTCCTCCTCCTCGTCCTCCTCCTCCCCTCATCCTCCTCCTCCTCCTCCTCCTCCTCTCCTCTTTCCTCCTCCTTCGCCTCCTCCTTTCCCGCCCCCCCGCCCTGCAAGACAGATGATCCCTTAGCGTCTCAGGTCAATTTTAGGTCATGTCAGCAACGCAGAGGCATCACTGCATCAGTCAAAGGGTCAGAGGTCACGTGTGGTGGTGGTGGTGGTGGTGTGGTGATGGTGTTTGGTGGGGTAGTGGTGGAGTGGTGGTGGTGGTGGTGTGGTTGGTGTTGTGGTGGTGATGGTGTGGTGGTGTGTTTGGTGGTAGTGGGGGTGGTGGTGGTGGGGGTGGTGATGTGTTGGTGGTGGTAGTGGTGGTAGTGGGGTGGTGGTGGGTGGTGTTGGTGGTGGTGATGGTGAGGTGGTGTAGTGGTGGTGTGGTGGTGGTGGTGTGTGGTGGTGGTGGTGGTGGTGTTGGTGGTGGTGTTGGGGTGGTTGTTGGGTGATGGTGGGTGGTGGTGATGGTGGTGTGTGGTGGTGGTGGTGGTGGTGGGTGATGGTGTTGGTGGTGGTAGTGGTGTGGTGGTGGTGGTGTGGTGGTGGTGGTTATGGTGGTGGTGGTGATGGTTGGTTGGTGATGGTGGTGTGGTTGTGGAGGCGTGGTGGTGGTGGTGGTGGTGATGGGGTGGTGGTGATGTGTGGTGGTGATGGTGGTGGTGGTGGTGAGAGGAGGAAGAAGTGTATTATTGATGAAAGTTAGTACTCTCTCTCTCCTCTCGCTCTCTCTCTCTCTCTCTCTTCTTTCAAAAACAAAAAACCGCCCCCCCCCCCCCCCCCCCCCACCTCTACACTTCTCTCTCTCTCTGTCTCTCTCTGCGTCTCTCTCGTCTCTCTCTCTCATCTCTCTCTCTCTCTCTCTCTCTCTCTCTCTCTCTCTCTCTCTCTCGTCTCTCTACATCTCTCTCTCTCTCATCTCCTCTATCTCTCTCTCTCTCTATCTACCAACAAAACAATTTACGAAGAAAAGAATAAAGAAAATTTAATCGTGGACTGTTTGACTGACCCTTTTAAACACACACACACACACACACACACAACAGGCACACAACCACGCGCGATGGTCAGGTTGATAACGTTCTGGTCTTCTCAAATCGTGTTGTGGTAGGCGGTTCGAATTCCCTCGCGCGCCCGGGGATTTTTTCACTTGACAAATCGGGCGGTTACTGTCCACCTTGAGACAAGGGGATGGGGCGGTGGTGTGTGAGGTCCCAGCATTGCCCAAAGATCGTAATAATGAGCTCCAGCTCGCACTGAAGGGTGAAAACTGGCGACATCGCGGGCCATCCTTGCCGTGGACAAGACCATGGGTGAATGGAATGACACACACACACACACACACTTAACCTCTCCTTTGCGCAATCATTTTCCTCAGAATTTCGTCATCTTCCCAGAAATATCAGAGTTGGGGATAAAAAAATAAACCGCGAACCATTTTCTTTGGAAGTGGTTGTTGTGTCTGTCTTTTGAAGCTGCCTAATGACTTCCCGTTTTCCTTAAGTACGTATTTAAGTGCAGAAGAGAAGGGAGCACTTAAGGAAATTTAACTATAAAGGAAAATTGAGTTATACATGTTAGCTTTTTATTTTTTTCCTGCGTGGGAAGACATTTTTTTTTTTTTTTTTTTTTTTTTGGCTCGGGAGGGAGTTAAGGATAATTTTTTTTTGCATGGGGGTGTTATTTATTTCTTTATTTATTATTCAGGGGGGGGGGGGGTAATGTTTTTTTGTTTTTTTTTTTTGCTCGGGGAGGGTACAGTATTTTTCTTTTTTCTCGGGGGATAATTGATTAGTATTATTTGTATTCTTTAATGGAGGGGAGATTTTTCTTCTTCTTTTTGATCGGGAAGGTAATTTTTTTTTTTTTTTTCTCTACTAGGGTGGAGCTGTTCTTTCTTTTTTTGCTCTGGAGAGAAGAATGTTTTTTTTTTTTTTTTTTTTGCTCGGGTGGGTAGGGGGAGACGGTAATTTCGAGTGCCTTTCGTGTGTGGTTTATTGCCGTAGTTAATAGGACATCCGGGGTCTATGCCACTCTGACCTTTAAATTACTTTGTGTCCATTTGACCTGAGTGGAGGATGATATGATGAGGGGAAGAGGAGGAGGGAGGAGGAGAAGGAGGAGGAGGAGTAGGAGGAAAGAAGGAGGACGAGGAGGAGGAGGAGGAACGATGGTAAAGGTGGAGGGTTTAAGAAGATGAAGAAGAGGAGGAGAGGCCGGAGGAGAGGAGGAGGGAGGAGGAGGAGGAGGAGGAGGAGAGGAGGAATCCAAAGGAAAACACAAACAGCAACAGAACCGAATAGGTCCTTGACAAGCCTGTTTGCTTTAACTACACTACACTAACTAGATAATAAAGAGAAAGGATAGGAAGTAGAAGGCTCCTCCCCACCCACGTCATCCCTCCAGCCAAGCTGGCCGGAACGAAGTGATACCATGTCAAGTATAAAAAAACTGCATATGGAATTTGTGCAGGAAAGTTGAAGCTGTAATCTATTCTATGCTAACTATACTTAGTTTGTGGGGTAGGTTTAGTGCTTTGATAGATAGGTCATGTTATGTGTGTTTTTGTAATGGTGTGACACAGTGTGTAGGTTCAAGGGTGTGCGCAGCATTTGCCTGGCGCTTTCCTTGGGAGGCAGGCAGTCAATCAGGCACCCCAGCTCCGTTTTTCATCCACTGCGGATTGACTTCCTTCCGGTAGTGATTCCAAAGTAGTGGAATCCACTACTATTCCATGTAGGACGAGCCGTACACTTCAAATGCCTCCTGCAGCCTTGACCCCTGTTACCTTTAAATCCCGTGGTGTCGACTACTGTCAGACCCTCTAACTGAAATCCACAGCCCGTCCCAGGCGAGAGTAGTAGTGGTAACCGTTAACTCGGGGCATATCTTGTGTTTTATGATGTTCTAAATCTAGTGTTGGTGTAGTCTCAGTGTGGAGAATTCAAGATGGTGCGTGGGGCAGCCTTGCCTGGCGCTTTCTTGGGAGGCAGCAGTACAAATCAGGCCCCAGCCTCCGTTCAATCAATTCCACTGCGAGTGCACTTTCCAAGTAGGACGCCGTGCCTTTCAATGCCCCCTGCAGCAGTGACCCTGGTATATAAATCCGATGGTGGTCACTAACTGACTAGGGCCCTAACTGAACCACACCCCGTCACAGGGGTCAGGTGTAGTAGTGACCGTTTACTCGGGGGGTGGAAGAGAGGAGGAGGATGAGGGCGAAGGATAATAGAATACCCCACGACAAAAATTCTCTTCTCTCTCGCTCTCGTCTCTCTCTTCGCTCTCTACTCTCTCTCTCTCCTCTCTCTCTCTCTCTCTCGATCTCTCATCTCTCTCCTCTCATCTCTCCTCTTCTCTCTCTCTCTCTCTCCTCTCCCTCGTGTCTCTCTCTCTCCTCTCTCTCTCTCTCTCGTCTCGTCTCTCTCTCTCGTCTCCTCTCTCTCTCTTCTCTTCTCGCATCTCTCTCTCTCCATCTCTCCGCATCTCTCCTCTCTCTCTCTCTCTCTCTCATCTCTCCTCTCTCTCTCTCTCTCTCTCTCTCTCTCTCTCTCTCTCTCTCTCTCTCTCTCCTCTTCTCGATTCTCTCTTCTCTCCTCTCTCTCGTCCTCTCTCAACTCTCCTCCGTCCTCTCATCTCTCTCCTCTCTCTCCTCTTCATCTCTCTCGTCTACTTCGTCGTTCTCTCTCTTCTCTCTCCTCTCTCTCTCATCTCTCTCTCTGCTCTCTCTCTCTCTCTCTCTCTCTCTCTCTCTCTCCATCTCTCCTCTCTCTCATCTCGCTCTCTTCTCTCTCTCATCTCTCTCTCTCTCTCTACCACAAAACAATTTCCGGAGAAAGAATAAAGAAAATTTAATCGTAGACTGTTGGACCTGACCCCTTTAACACACACAGCACACAACACCACCACCACACACACACACCACACACTACACACACACACACACACACACACACACACACCACAACACACACACACACAACACACACACACACACACACCACACACACAACACACAACACACTTAACCTCTCCTTTGCGCAATCATTTTCCTCAGAATTTCGTCATCTTCCCAGAAATATCAGAGTTTGCCATTAAAAAAATAAACTGCGAACCATTTTCTTTGGAAGTGGTTATTGTGTCTGTCTTTTGAAGCTGCCTAATGACTTCCCGTTTTCCTTAAGTACGTATTTAAGTGCAGAAGAGAAGGGAGAACTTAAAGGAATTTGGGTATAAAAGAAAATTGAGTTATATTCTTAGAAGCTTTTTTTTTTTTTATGGTCCACTTTCTTCTTCTTTTTCTTTTTTTTTTGGCTCCGGGGAATAATGTTTTTTTCTTTGTTTGCCCGGGGGGGGTATTTTATTTTATTTTATTTCTTTTGCTCGGGTCGGGTAATCTTAATTGTTAACTTTTTTTTTTTTCGCGCGATGGGGAGTAAGTTTTTTTGGGGGGTGGGCTCGGGGGGGATAACTGTTTTTTTTTTTTTTTTTTGACTCGGGGGATATATTTATTTTTATTTTATTTTATTCCTCGGGTGGTGCATTTTTTTTTTTTTTTTTACTTGGGGGATATCAATTTTTTTTATTTTTTGCTCAGGAGGGTGATTTTTTTTTTCTTTTTACTGGGGGCTATATGTATTATTTTTTATTTTTTGCTCAGAGGGTGGCTTTTTTTTTTTTGGTTTTTTTTTTTTTTATGGGGGCGATTATCGCTTTTTTTTAATTTTTTTTTGGCTCAGGAGAGTGATTTGTTTTTTTTTTTTTTTTTTTTTTTTTTTTTTTTTTTTGCTCGTGGTTCGAATAGGGAGTCGACTGTAATTTCGAGTGACCTTTCGTGTGGGTTTATTGCCGTCGTTAATAAGGACATCCGGGGTCTTATGCCACTCTGACCTTTAAGTTACTTTGTGTCCATTAAATTTGACCTGAGTGGAAGAGGGAGAGGAGGAGAGGAAGGAGTGAGTATTAGGGAGGAGGAGGAGGGGGGAGGATGAAGGGAGGAGGAGAATTGAACGAGTAGATCAGTGGAGGGTTAAGAAGATGAGAGGGAGAGAGAGGATGAGAAGGGAGGAGGAAGGAGGAGGATAATGAATAGCCACGACAAAAAAAAAAGTTATGGAATTAATCGCCATATTGTTACACCACACTCTCGCTCTCTCTCTCTCCTCTCCTCTCGTGCCCGTCTCTCTCTCCCCAACTCTTCTCCCATCCTCCCCTCCTCTATCACTTCTCACTCATCTCCTCAACCCTCTCTCTTCGCCTCCCTCTCTCTCCCCCCCCATACCATCCTCTCCTCCTATCGAAAGCTCTCTCATCTCTTCAGTGTTCTCACATCCCTCTCCTCCTCTCCTCGTTCTCTCTCTCTCTCTCTCTCTCTCCATCTCTCTCTCTCTAATACTCACATGGATAACGGAGGCATCGGCGAGGAGGACAGCCGAAGGGAAGAAGGGAAGACTGAGATTGGAGAGATTGAGATGACCCGAGCGATGTGCCTCAACTATCCTCACATCAACAACCTCCTGAATATTGACCTCCGAGGCGCCCTGGTCACCCATAACCTCAGGGCCAGGGTGATAAGGGTCACTAGGGTCAGGGGTCACCATGAGAGGCGGCGGGGTCACTGGGTAAAGTCGTGGAGGTGTGTAGGTCATGGATTTTAAAGGTCGTATGTGTTGTTTGTGGTTGGTCATATGGTTTTGGTGGTAAGGTCTGTGAGGATTGCGCTTAGCTTTACTATCTGACGTGTGTATAGTAGGGTGTTGTGGTAGTGGTGGTGGTGACTCTATCTCAAGGGGGGTTGTTTCTCCTTCTGCTACTTCGTCTGTGGGCGTTTGTGTGGTGTTTTCCGTTGCTACTTCGATGTTGTGGCTCTTCTGTTGGGGATCTGCGCGAAGTCTTTGAGTTTTGAGCGAGATTTTGTTCTGTTTCCCTGCCTCACCGTTTACTGTTTCACCATTTTGTAACTCCACCTCTGTTTGTGTCGAGTTTCTGTTCTGTT
>JACEEZ010003868.1:130000-142500 GCA_016584305.1 Chionoecetes opilio
CAGACAGACAGACAGACAGACAGACAGACAGACAGACAGACAGACAGACAGACAGACAGACAGACAGACAGACAGAGAGAGAGAGAGAGAGAGAGAGAGAGAGAGAGAGAGAGAGAGAGAGAGAGAGAGAGAGAGAGAGAGAGAGGTTCAAAACAAGGCAGTGATCTGGGAGGTAAAGCATCTAAATAAGGGAAGGAAGGATGGAGAGAGGGAGGGAGAGAATGGGAGGGAGGGTAGACGGGAAGGAGGGAAGAAATAGATGAAGGGAAGGGAAGGGAAGGGAAGGGGAAGGGGAAGGGGAAGGGAAGGGGAAGGGGAAGGGGAAGGGAAGAGGATAGGAAAGGGTTGAAAAAGACAAGACAGGGCTAGAAGAGGAGGAGGAGAAAAATAGTCCGGCAGCTTAGTGAAATGATGGGGACATGCCGGATAAAAGCACCAAAATTTTTTCAGGCACTCTACAGGCTCCTAGCTATGATTTTGAGAGGGGAGACAAATGATCCCATCACTCAGATGGCTATAAGGAACGCTTCTTTATTATTTTGACATTTCCGCATGTGGAAATTAGGGTAAATGGGTTTTTTTAAAAGAATAGTCATAAGGATAATGTTTATTGGATGCAAGTTATCTTATTATTATTATTTAATAACTCCAGAACAAAATATTCCAATATGGCTGTCAAAAAAACATAAATTCAATATTTATTCGACTTTAAACTCCCCTGCGGACATCGCGAAATGCCATGTAGTTTATTAGCAGAACACGAATTAAAACATACTCCTTGCAATTCAAAAATGACAGTGGTTAATCTACTGACGGTGCATTATGAAAAATAAGTATTCATTAAGCTCATTATACAACAATCATGTTCTTCCTGTACAGCTGCAGGAATGCCATGTCTTTGTTAAGCACCAGTATCACAATGCAGGTATGATTCATAATTGTAATTATGTGTCTACTTCTCACATTTGCAGCTGCACAGTTCGGTGCATTTCCAGCTGGCTTTCTTGCATGAACATCTCCCGCCACAACCTGCAGCACTTTTGCAGGCACACTTCACAAGTTCACTTACAGCCTTTGCTGCCGCAGGCTGCGAGCTCCAGACAGGAACCCAGGACTTTGTTTCTGCATCCAGTGTCCAACCGCAGCCTTCAGCAGTTGGTGTCTGTTGTTGGGCCTGGTGACAGGTTGTCCAGATGCCAGCCTGGTACACTGCACGCTTGGTGTGCTGCAGCAGGGCCTGTTGAGTTGGGGGAATGTTCTCCATCGTTCTGTTTTTCTGGCAGAACAGCTCTCTTTTTGCAGTTGAAGAGTATGATCTGTGAGGCAGTGAGACAGGCCTGGGAATCTGTGCAGTCCTGATCTTTCAAGTCAGCTCCTTTCATCAGCATGGTCACCATACTCTTGAGGTTGGCTGGAACAGAGTTCTTCTGGCAGTCAGGGGGAAAGGAGCCACTGAAGTTGAAACCACAGGAACGAAAGATGTCCTCTCGCACAATCCTGGCAGCTTTTGCCAAAATTAGTGCATCTCCTTCATAGTCAGTCTCCATGGCCTGTTTCAGCATTTGTTGCATGCCTTTTTCAAAGACAAGTAGCACATTTTTTCCATCACTTTGCTCTTGTGAATATGGAAAGTGCTTCAGGATTTGCTCTTTAAAGCGAACTTTGTTGACTTCACTCCTGATGCCAAAGTCAGCAAGACGACTTTCGTAGAGATGCCGTAGGGAAGCAAACTTGAAGAGCAATGTGCCTTCTTCCACTTCATTCTCTATGTAAGTGACCAGCTCAGCAAATGCTCTTGCTCGGCTTTCTTGTCTGGTTTACTGGCATCCTGTAGGTTTTCCCTGTTCCTGATCAGGGACCGGTGACGATTCCGCAGTCCAACCAAGCAAGCAAGATGGTACTTGGCCTCCAGTGCAATGAGGTCACCGACACCTTCAATCCTGGTCAACAAATCTGAATCCAACAGATCTCGGGCCATTGACCTAACATTGTCATCTGCCCCTAGGGTTTTTAACTCATGCAGGAGTCCATCTTCTTTGGTGCAAAATATGCAGCTGGTCTTGTCGAAACATTTGCGTGGACGACGGCATCGGTCTTCTGGAGCAGGAGTGCTATCTCTCCCTCGCTTCTTCGCCCTTGCCAGTTTCTGTGTGTTGAATTGGTCGTGACATGATTTGTGCCACTGTGCATGATTCCTGATCAACTCATCCACGTCTGTGGCAGCACCAAATGCAAGAGGCACTGGCAGAGCGTTGAGTTCTCTGAACTGAGTCACTTTCTCCAGTTAAGATCCATAGACAGCTGGCGCCGACTTGTCCGCTCCATGTGCATTTAAGGGACAGCGAAGTGGCTCAGAGGTTTTCTTCTGGCAGACTGCACACGCTGACCAATCCATCACAGATGAGGACTGGGGCTCTTCAAAATCTGCAACACACAAAACAAAACAGTTAGCAGACATTGTTGCATCCTTAACTAAGTACATGTACGTAAGTAATTCATGGTCATACATGTAAGCCTAAATTCCATTGTAATAGAACGGTTGTCCTGGTAAAATTTGAAAAGTGTGATCTTGAAGTATAAGAAGGGATGAAAAAAATAACAAACTAGTGGATGTATTGCATATACGGAATATTTCTTTTGCCATTAAAGGCGAATCTTGATTTCATCAAGATTTTTCTAAGTGAAAATTAGCCGTTATCACAAAAATGGTTCATAGAGGCTTCTGAGTAATTGGATCGTTTGTCTCCCCTCTCAAAATCATAGCTAGGACCCTGTAGAATGCCTGAACAAAATTTGGTGCTTTTATCCGGCATGTCCCCATCCTCTTGAAATCTGGTCCTTAGCGGCCGGACTAAAAGGAGGAGGAAGAAAACTGAACCGCATAGTCTAGGTGAGGCCTGACTAGAGCCAGATAAAGCTTTAGAATAACTTCCGCACTTCTACAGGAGTGTTAAAAGTAGAAGTGCGGAAGTTATTCTAAAGCTTTATCTGGCTCTAGTCAGGCCTCACCTAGACTATGCGGTTCAGGTTTGGTCTCCGTATTACAGGATGGATATAGCCTTGTTAGAAACAGTGCAGAGAAGAATGACCAAAATGATACAAGGGATGCGTAACTTTAGTTATGAAAGGAGATTGAAGTTACTAAAATTACACTCACTCGAGAGACGCAGAGTAAGGGGTGATCTGATAGAAGTTTTTAAGTGGATAAAGGGATTTAATAAAGGAGAGGTAGGAAAAGTCCTTACGGCTTTTAACCAGGGTAGAACAAAGAAGTAACGGATTCAAGCTGGAAAAGCGTAGATTTAGAAAGGAAATAGGCAAAAACTGGTTCACAAATAGGGTGGTGAATGAATGGAATGGTCTCAGTAGACAGGTAGTTAGTGCGGAGTCATTAGGGAGCTTTAAAGAGGAGCTGGATAGGTTCATGGATGGGGATGAAAGGTGGATGTAGGTAGTGTTAGGTGACAGGAACTACCACGTGTAGGTCTCGCGGCCTCTTGTAGCTTCCTTATTTTCTTATGTTCTTATGTTCTTATGTAAGAGGAGGAGGAAGAGGAGGAGGAAGAGGAAGGGAAAAATAAGTAAAAAGAGAAAAAGGAGGAAGAGAAGGAGGAGGAGGAAGAGAATGAGGAGAATGAGGAGGAGGAAGAAGGGAAGAAGAAGAGAAAGAGGAAAATGGATAAACAAAATAGAGCAGAGGTGAATAGGGAGAAGAAAGAGGAGAGGGAGAGAGAGAGAGAGAGAGAGAGAGAGAGAGAGAGAGAGAGAGAGAGAGAGAGAGAGAGAGAGAGAGAGAGAGAGAGAGAGAGAGAGAGAGAGAGAGAGAGCGTCCCATCTATACTCTGCCTTGGACACTCGTTTTGACACGTTTATTTTTACCATAATCTGACCTTTTTTTAACCTGTCAGTAATTAAGGTGACGGGCGATCATTATAATTAATCACATGTATTTCATCACAAGCGAAGACGATGAAGACAAGCGAAGTGGAGAGAAAAAAATATATGATTACCTTATATAATAGAAGGAAATGTATGCTTCGTCTGTGTGTGTGTGTGTATTCATCTAGTTGTTGTATTTTACAGGGCCTGAGCAGCGCTCGTATGGCCCGTCTTCATATCAACATTTTTATCATTCATCCTTAGTGCTTAGTTTTGGCTGAAGCCAGCACCCCGGGAGGCGGGTCACAAACCCCCGGCTAACACCCGGTACCCATTCACCGCTGGGTGGACAGGGGCTCGGGTTTTTAAGGAAACAGCCCAACTGTTTCCGCTCCGCCCGGGATCGAACCCGGGACTTCTCGGTTGTGAACCGAGCGAGACCTAGTGAGACCTACCACTACACTACGGAGTACCCAAGGGTACTTGGGTACTCCGTAAAGGGTACGGTGTGTGTGTGGTGTGTGTGTGTGTGTTTAACTGTGTTGCTGACTGTCTGTCTGTGTATGCGACTGTTTATGTGTGTGTGTGTGTCTGTCTGTGTATTTCTGTCTGTCTGTGTATGTCTGTCTGTCTGTGTGGCTGTCTATGCGTGTGTCTGTCTGTCGGGCTGTCTATCTGTCTGTCTGTCTGTCTGCCACTACCACCACCATCACCACCACCAGCCTCCATCTCAAACTCTAAGGAAATCAAACCCCAAATATCCTTGAGCACGAGGATTCAAATACGAACATAAAAAATAAGGAAGCTACAAGAGGCCGCGAGACCTACACGTGGTAGTTCCTGTTACTTACCACTACCTACATCCACCTTTCATCCCCAAAAGATCATCTGTTTTCGCCCGGGATCGAACCGGGGACCTTGCGCGTGTGAGGCGCACGTGATAACCACTACACTACGAAAACTGTTAAGGGTTTCTATAGTCTTTACCGTATATAAAACTATTGTCGCCACTGCACTAATGTCGCCAGGCGCTATATATTACGAATTTTAGCATCACTACGGACTTGTATGGACCACTGCAGACAGGTACATAACATAAACTACTGTACATGCCTCTTCAGTGGCACATACAAGTCTGTAGTGATGCTTTAGTGGTGAAATTCGTAATATATAGCGCCTGGCGACATTAGTGCACCACGGCGACTATAGTGTTATCTACGGTAATGTAAAAGTGATACAGGACAAAATACTTAAGAAGGTGGATGATGGAGAGGAAAGGGAGAGAGGTGGAAGGTGGATGTGGATAAGGGTGGATAGGGGAGAAGAGTGTGTGTGTGTGTGTGTGTGTGTGTGTGTGTGTGTGTGTGTGTGTGTGTGTGTGTGTGTGTGTGTGTGTGTGTGTGTGTGTGTGTGTGGACTAGGGAAAGTGAATTTAAAGTCATATATGAGCAGGATTTTACGGTTTTTTCTTTTTCTTCCTCTCCATTTCTCCTTGTCTCTCTCTCCTCTTCTTGTCTCTCCTCTCCCTTTCTCTTTCCTCCATTCTTCTTCTCCCCTCTTCCTTCCCTTCCTCTCCATTTATCATCTATATTAGTCTACATAATTTACATCGCTATCTCATCTACTTCTCTGTTACCCTGCCTTCCTCTCCTCTCCTTCCTTCCATCCCTCCTTCCCTCCTTCCCTCCCTTCCCTCTCCCTTCCCTCCTTCCCTCCTTCCCTCCCTCCTGCCTCCCTCCCTCCCTCCTTCCTTCCTTCCTTCCCTTCCTTCCCTCCCTCCCTCTCTCTCTCCCTCTCTCGTAATTACGGCCCATTGCGATTTACACTAACGAGTAAATTGTTTCAAGGACAACTCAGTTAGCTAGGGAGGAGGAGGAGGAGGAGGAGGAGGAGGAGGAGGAGGAGGAGGAGGATGGAAACACAAAAGGCAGGTGAAGTTAGGGCATGTAAATAGGAAGAACACTAATAACAATAAATACAAAGATTACAATAAGGACGACGACAAGTAGTAGTAGTAGTAGTAGTAGTAGTAGTAGTAGTAGTAGTAGTAGTAGTAGTAGTAGTAATAGTAGTAGTAGTAGTAGTAGTAGTAGAAGTGGTAGAAGTGGTGGTGGTGGTGTAGTGGTGGTAATGGTGGTGGTGGTGGTGGTAGTGGTGGTAGCAGTAGTAGTATAATAGTAGTAATAGTAGTTATAGTATTAGTGGTAATTATAGTAAAAGTGGTAGAAGTGGTGGTGTAGTGGTGGTGGTAATGGTGGTGGTAGCAGTAGTAGTAGTAGTGGTAGTAGTAGTAGTTATAGTAGTAGTAGTGGTAGTGGTGTTGGTAGTAGAAGAAAATTACGAAGGAAAAAGAGAAGAAAAAAAATGTGATAAAGAAAGAGTGCTACTAAGAAAATGTGATAAAGAAAAAGTGCTACGAAGAAAATGTGATAAAGAAAAAGTGCTACGAAGAAAATGTGATAAAGAAAAAGTGCTACGAAGAAAATGTGATAAAGAAAAAGTGCTACGAAGAAAATGTGATAAAGAAAAAGTGCTACGAAGAAAATGTGATAAAGAAAAGTGCTACGAAGAAAATGTGATAAAGAAAAAGTGCTACGAAGAAAATGTGATAAAGAAAAAGTGCTACGAAGAAAATGTGATAAAGAAAAAGTGCTACGAAGAAAATGTGATAAAGAAAAAGTGCTACGAAGAAAATGTGATAAAGAAAAAGTGCTACGAAGAAAATGTGATAAAGAAAAAGTGCTACGAAGAAAACGTGATACAGAAAAAGTGCTAGTAAGAAAATGTGATAAAGAAAAAGTGCTACGAAGAAAATGTGATACAGAAAAAGTGCTACGAAGAAAATGTGATACAGAAAAAGTGCTACTAAGAAAATGTGATACAGAAAAAGTGCTACGAAGAAAATGTGATACAGAAAAAGTGCTACTAAGAAAATGTGATAAAGAAAAAGTGCTACGAAGAAAATGTGATACAGAAAAAGTGCTACGAAGAAAATGTGATACAGAAAAAGTGCTACGAAGAAAATGTGATACAGAAAAAGTGCTACGAAGAAAATGTGATAAAGAAAAAGTGCTACGAAGAAAATGTGATACAGAAAAAGTGCTACGAAGAAAATGTGATAAAGAAAAAGTGCTACGAAGAAAATGTGATACAGAAAAAGTGCTACGAAGAAAATGTGATAAAGAAAAAGTGCTACGAAGAAAATGTGATACAGAAAAAGTGCTAGTAAGAAAATGTGATAAAGAAAGAGTGCTACGAAGAAAATGAATAAAAAAATATATATAAACAAGAAGAAAATGATCAATGAAGAGGATGACTCAAAAGTGTTCGTATCATCCATGTTATTATTATTATTATTATTATTATTATTATTATTATTATTATTATTATTATTATTATTATTATTATTATTATTATTATCATCATCATTATTATTATTATTATTATTATTATTATTATTATTATTATTATTATTATTATTATTATTATTATTATTATTATATCTATCCATGACTATTCTTCAGCTGACTCCCCATACGCAAAACATGGACACAGATTCACACAGATGAGTTAACCCCTTCAGACCCAGAAGACCCACTACACCACCACCACCACTTCTTCTACCACTTTTACTACTACTACTACTACTACTACTACTACTACTACTATAACTACTATTACTACTATTATACTACTACTGCTACCACCACCATTACCACCACCACTACACCACCACCACCACTTCTACCACTTTTACTATAACTACCACTACTACTACTATAACTACTATTACTGCTATTATACTACTACTGCTACCACCACCATTACCACCACCACTACACCACCACCACCACTTCTACCACTTCTACTATAACTACCACTACTACCACTACTACTACCACTACTACTACTACTATTTTCATTGTACTTTGGGTATACTATAAGATGATTTTTGTGAATATAAGTAAGATTTTAAAGAATGACCTGTTTAGTATCCTTGTCCATCAGGTAATAGGGTTGATTTAGTTACTTTATCGTAGTTTGATGGCTAATAACAGACGATTTCATATAGCAAAGGAAAGATCTGGGCGTGAAGGAATTAATAGGTGGAATATAATAATAGATAGATCAATATAAATAGTAAAATAGTAAATAGGTAAAGCTTTCTATTGAAGTAGGTATAATGAATAAGCATGTGTTATGAGTTAGTGAAAAAAGTTATGGGGAAAATAAACATACATACATACATACATACATATATAGCTATACATATATACATACATACATACATACATACATACATACATACATACATACATACATACATACATACATACATACATACATACATACATACATACATACATACATACATACATACATACATACATACATACATACATACATACATACATACATACATACATATATAGCTATACATATATACATACATACATACATACATACATACATACATATATAGCTATACATACATACATACATACATACATACATATATAGCTATACATACATACATACATACATACATACATATATAGCTATACATATATACATACATACATACATACATACATACATACATACATATATAGCTATACATATATACATACAGAAACACACAAAGAGAGAAAAATAATCAAAGCAAACCGACAAAATTATAAAAAGTTACAAAACAAAACCAAAAATATAACAGAAAAATGTGACATCAAAATATATGTATATCCAAGATACATAAAATACATAGAATATATATGACTAACAGGAAAGATCTGCTGGCAACCACGAGACTCATATCAAGGGTAGGTGATTAATGGCCCGGACTGAATGAGGACACACACACACACACACACACACACACACACACACACACACACACACGATATGTGTGTGCCAACCGCCACGATGGTAAAGTGGATAGCGTGCTGGCTTGCCATTCTGTGGTTAGCCGGTTCGAATCCTCACTCCTCCCGGGAATTTTACACTGACAAATTCAGGTGGTTACTGTACCCCTTGAGCAAGGGGATGGGTGTGTGGTGTGTGAGGTTCCAGCGTTGCCCTAAGATCGGTAATAATGAGCTCCAAGCTCGCTCCGGGAGGGTGAAATTGGCGATCGCGAGTCCGGGTCGCGTGGACAAGACCATGGGTGAATGAAACACACGCGCGCGCACACACACAACACACACACACACAACACACACACACACACACACACACACACACACAGGACGATGCACCATTAATTTTCAAAATCGCAGGATCTTGGCCAAAATTTCAGTGTACCCGCCTCGCCTCGCTGAGTGGGAGGGAAGGAGGGAGAAATATATATCTTGTTATATGAAGACAGTGTGAAAATATATATATCTTGTTATATTAAGACAGCGTGAAAAAAATTTATATATCTTGTTATATTAAGTCAGCGTGAAAAAAATTATATATCTTGTTATATGAAGACAGTGTGAAAATAAATATATCTTGTTATATTAAGACAGTGTGAAAATTTATATATCTTGTTATATGAAGACAGTGTGAGAAGAAGAAAAATATTGTTATTTAACAAGATACATATATTTTTTCTCACAGTCTTAATATAACAAGATATATATTTTTTGTCCACACAGTCGTAATATAACAAGATATATATTTTTTGTTCACACAGTCTTAATATAACAAGATATATATTTTTTGTTCACACAGTCGTAATATAACAAGATATATATTTTTTGTCCACACAGTCGTAATATAACAAGATACATATATTTTTTCTCACAGTCTTAATATAACAAGATATATATTTTTTGTCCACACAGTCGTAATATAACAAGATATATATTTTTTGTTCACACTGTCGTAATATAACAAGATATATATTTTTTGTTCACACTGTCGTAATATAACAAGATATATATTTTTTGTTCACACAGTCGTAATATAACAAGATATATATTTTTTGTTCACACAGTCGTAATATAACAAGATATATATTTTTTGTTCACACAGTCGTAATATAACAAGATATATATTTTTTGTTCACACAGTCGTAATATAACAAGATATATATTTTTTGTCCACACAGTCGTAATATAACAAGATACATATATTTTTTCTCACAGTCTTAATATAACAAGATATATATTTTTTGTCCACACAGTCGTAATATAACAAGATATATATTTTTTGTTCACACTGTCGTAATATAACAAGATATATATTTTTTGTTCACACAGTCGTAATATAACAAGATATATATTTTTTGTTCACACAGTCGTAATATAACAAGATATATATTTTTTGTTCACACAGTCGTAATATAACAAGATATATATTTTTTGTTCACACTGTCGTAATATAACAAGATATATATTTTTTCTCACACTGTCTTAATAACACAGATTTTTTTTTTCTCACAGTCTAAATATAACAAGATATATATTCTTATATCACACTCTTAATGTAACAAGATATATTTTTTTTCTCTCATAGTGACAGTGTGAGAAAAAATATATATGTCTTGTTATATTAACATTTTTTTCTCTCTCACAATGTCTTAATATAACAAGATATATATTTTTTTCTCACACTGTCTTAATATAAGTAAAAGTAGCAGCAGCAGCAGCAGTAGTAGTAGTAGTAGTAGTAGTAGTAGTAGTAGTAGTAGTAGTAGTAGTAGTAGTAGTAGTAGTAGTAGAAGTAGTAGTAGTAGTAATAGTAGTAGTAATAGTAGTAGTAGTAGTAGTAGAAGCAGTAGTAGTAGCAGAAATACGTAGAGGAGAATCACCCTCTTGAAATGGACTAGGAGGAGAGACCCAAAGAGGGAGATAGAAAGGACGAGGGAGAGAAAAGCGATCTTTAATGGATAGCCCAGTGAATGGTAATCGAATATCACTGACATACTGCTTCATGGTGGAGGAGGAGGAGGAGGAGGAGGGAATAAAGAATAAGTTTGAGATTAGAATTGGATACGAAAGAGAGAGAAAGAGAGAGAAAGAGAGAGAGAGAGAGAGAGAGAGAGAGAGAGAGAGAGAGAGAGAGAGAGAGAGAGAGAGAGAGAGAGAGAGAGAGAGAGAGAGAGAGAGAAGAGAGAGAGAGAGAGAGAGAGAGAGAGAGAGAAAGAGACAGAGAGAGAGACAGAGAGACAGAGAGACATAAAGAGAGACAAAGAGAGACAGAAAGAGAGACAGAGAGATAGAAAGAGAGAGAGAGACAGACAGACATAAAGAGAGAGAGAGACAGAGAGACAGAAAGAGAGAGAGAGACAGACAGAGACAGAGAGAGACATAAAGAGAGAGCGAGTAAAGCGTTTGAGTGCAGGAGGATGGAGGGGACAAGCAAGTTATGGGCAAGAGAAACATGATAAACTGTGGAAAATGGGAGGAAATGGAGGAGAATAAATGGGTTTTGTAGGGAGGGAGAGGAGGGAGGGAAGGGAGGGAGGAGAAAAGGAAGGAGAGAGAGGAGAGAGAGAGGGAGAGAGGAGAGGGAAGGGAGAGAGGAGAGGGAAGGGAGAGAGGAGAGAGAAGGAAGAAGGGAGAGAGGAGAGGGAAGAAGAGGGAGAGAAGGGAGAGAGGAGAAGGAAGGGAGAGAAGGGAGAGAAGTGAGAGGGAAGGGAGAGAGGAGAGGAAGAGAAGGAAGAGAAGGGAGAGAAGGGAGAGAAGTGAGAGGGAAGGGAGAGAGGAGAGAGAAGGGAGAAAGGAGAGGGAAGGGAGAGAAGGGAGAGGGAAGGGAGAGAGGAGAGAGAAGGGAGAAGGGAGAAGGGAGAGAGGAGAGGGAAGAAGAAGGAAGAAGGGAGAGAGGAGAGGGAAGGATGAGAGGAGAGGGAAGGAAGAGAGGCGAGGGAAGGGAGAGCAGGAGGAAGGAAGAAGAGGAAGAGAGAAGGAAGAAGAGGAAGAGGAAGGAAGAGGAAGATAGATTGAAGGAATATTTATTTTATTTTTATTCCTTTCTATTATATTTATTTTGTATTTAATGTTCTATTATTTAATATCAATTTTCTTCAACTAAAACACGCAAAAAAAAGATCGATAACTAAAATGTGTTCCTATAATTGGTATGCAAAAATCAGGATTGCAAAATATATATTCCTTCCTTCCTATATAGATGACGGTAATTTATTTTATTTGTTTATTGATAACTATGTTGTGTGTGTGTGTGTGTGTGTGTGTGTGTGTGTCGTGTGCGTGTGTGTGTGTGTGTGTGTGTGTGCGTGTGTGTGTGTGCGACTGTGCGTGTGTGTGTGTGTGCGTGTGTGTGTGTATGTGTGTGTGTGTGCGCGTGTGTGTGTGCGTGTGTGTGTGTGAAGCATACATATCCTTGAATTAATTGTCCAAATATAACTTTCAAACTTCCAACTTCCTATTTATTCCTGTCCTCCTCCTCCTCCTCCTCCTCCTCCTCCTCCTCCTCCTCCTCCCTCCTCCTCCTCCTCCTCCTCCTCCTCTTCCTCCTCCTATTACTACCTTTCTCTATTCCTCTTCCTTCCTTCTTATATAATTTCCCTTTCTTCACTAGTTTTTACCCATTTATTATTTCCTTCTTTTCATCATCCTCGCTAAATATTCTTTCTTTCTTTCTTTCTTTCTTTCTTTCTTTTCTTTCTTTCTTTC
>JACEEZ010003868.1:145000-160000 GCA_016584305.1 Chionoecetes opilio
AAAGAAGAGAAGAAAAAGAAAGAAAGAAAGAAAGTACAGTAGAACAAAGTAAAGACACAAACACATATAACAACCAACACAAAGGCCAACAACAACCAACACAAACAGCCAACAACAAACCAACACAAAGGTCAACAACAAACCAACACAAAGGCCAACAACAAACCAACACAAAGGTCAACAACAAACCAACACAAAGGTCAACAACAAACCAACACAAAGGCCAACAACAAACCAACACAAAGGTCAACAACAAACAAACACAAAGGCCAACAACAAACCAACACAAAGGCCAACAACAAACCAACACAAAGGTCAACAACAAACCAACACAAAGGCCAACAACAAACCAACACAAAGGCCAACAACAAACCACACAAGGCCACAAAACCAACACAAAGGCCAACAACAAACCAACACAAAGGCCAACAACAAACCAACACAAAGGCCAACAACAAACCAACACAAAGGCCAACAACAAACCAACACAAAGGCCAACAACAAACCAACACAAAGGCCAACAACAAACCAACACAAAGGCCAACAACAAACAAACACAAAGGCCAACAACAAACCAAACACAAAGGCCAACAACAAACAAACACAAAGGCAACAACAAACCAACACAAAGGCAACAACAAACCAACACAAAGGCCAAACAACACACCAAAACAAACGCCAAGCAACAAAACCAACACAAAGGTCAACAACAAACAACACAAAGGCCAACAACAAACCAACCACAAAGTCAAACAACAAACCAATACAAAGGTCAACAACAAACCAACACAAATGCCAACACAAACAACACAAAGGCACAACAACAAACAACAACACAAAGCCAACACAAACCAACACAACAAAGGCCAACACAACCCAAAAAAAACCAACACAAAGGCCCAACCAACAAAACCACACACAAAGGCCAACAACAAACAAACACAAAGGCCAACAACAACACAACACAAAGGCCAACAACAAACCAACACAAGGCCAACAACAACAAACACAAAGGCCAAACAACAAACCAAGAAAAACACACAAAGGCCAACAACAAACCAACACAAAGGCCAACAACAAACCAACACAAAGGCCAACAACAAACCAACACAAAGGCCAACAACAAACCAACACAAAGGTCAACAACAAACCAAAACAAAGGTCAACAACAAACAAACACAAATGCCAACAACAAAACAACACAAAGGCCAACAACAAACAAACACAAAGGCCAACAACAAACCAACACAAAGGCCAACAACAAACCAACACAAAGGCCAACAACAAACCAACACAAAGGCCAACAACAAACAAACACAAAGGCCAACAACAAACAAACACAAAGGCCAACAACAAACCAACACAAAGGCCAACAACAAACCAACACAAACAGCCAAACAAACACAAGACAAACACAAACTACATATACAGTGTGAAATAAAAACTGGCTAATATATACATCAAAAAAAGGGGAAAATAATATCTATCAAGACTAATAGGTAAATAAAAAAAAATAAAAAAACTGAAACAGGAGAAAGATCACAACCAATGCTCTCCTCTCGCTCATCCCTCTCACCCTCTCTATCGTGTCGTAAAATCTTCTACATCTCATCTCTCTCTCAACTCTCTCATTTCTCAAATCTCGCTCTCTCTCTCTCTCTCTCTGCATTCTTTGGGGACAAACACTACCATCATATGTCAGATTTTGCATACTTTTTGTTTGTTGTGTGTTGTGTGTGTGTGTGTGTGTGTTTGTGTTGTGTGTTGTGTGTGTGTGTGTGTGTGTGTGTGTGTGTGTGTGTGTGTGGTGTGTGTGTGTGTGTGTGTGTGTGTGTGTGTGTGTGTGTGTGTGTGTGTGTGTGTGTGTGTGTGTGTGTGTTGTGTGTGTTGTAAAAGGGAGGAAAGATGAAGAAAAGGAAAATATTACGTAGTTACACTGACAAAATTTGTTACCTATCCTATTCTTCTGTGTCTCCTCCTCCTCCTCCTCCTCCTCTCTCCTCCTCCCCCTCCTCCTCCTCCTCCTCCTCCTCCTCCCCCCCTCCTCCTCCTCCTCCTCTAAATATCGAAATTTGCAGATAACACCAAATTAGGCGGTAAAGCATATACTAGAGAAAACGCGAACTCATACAAAGTGATCTCGACAAACTATCAGATTGGAGTGATAAATGGCTATTAAAATTCAATTCCCGATAAATGTAAAGTAATGCATATAGGCAACGATAACCTCAAATTAACTATCAAATGCAAAATAAATCGTTAACTGAAGTACAGCAGGAAAAGGATTTAGGTGTCATCATCAGTAATGATCTGAAAACCAGTTCGCATTGCCTAGCTGCCAGTAAAAAGGCAAATATGATGTTGGGCTTTTTTAAACGTAACTTTCAACATAAAACTCCCAAAGTAATGACACAAGTATACACTTCCTTGGTTAGGCCGCACTAGAAATAGGCCGTTAAATCCTGGTCGCCCTGTTTACGTAAAGATCAAGCCAAATATGAATCATGCAAAGAAGAGCAACCAAGACAATTCCTCTCTGCGTAATTCATCTTATGAAGAGACGCGGAACCTTTAATATGTTTCCTTAACAGGATCGTAGATCCGTGGGGATTTGATAGAACCTTTAAGATCCTAAAAGGCATTGATGTCATTAATCAAGAACCTATTCGAGCTTTCAACTCAAGTGACAACAGAGAAATATGGTTTAAAACTACACGGATCACGTTGCTGACGATCTCCGTAACAAGTATTTCATGTTACGAGCGTTGATCGATGGAACAAGTTACCAGCAAATGTTGTCGAAGCCATCACAATTACTATAAACTTCACAAACAGACTTACGCGCACTGTAAAGTAAATGGGGTATTGAGATGAAGTGCCCTGCGATTCAATATTTAGTCCCCCCCCGGATCGTTAGTTTGTAGTGGTGTGGTAGTTTGTGAGTTCGTATTTTCATACCCTATTTTTTCTGCCTACGAAACTTCCGTGTTCCTACTCTTTTAAGGCATGGTACATTTTCCAACTGTTTTTCTTACAAGTCGTTGATAGTTTAGTATTATTTAGTTCAGCAGATACCACTCTGTCATGGACCAATCAGGTCCTCCTGTGTCTGTTATTCCTAGTAATCCTGCCTGTAATCCTATTTAAATGCCTCCTCCTCCTCCTCCTCCTCCTCCTCTCTCTCTCCTCTTCACACTCCATTGAACCCCATAATATCTTTCTGCATCCAATGTCTCCCTTCCTTCCTCCCTTCCTTCTTTCCTCCTTCATTCTTCTTCTCCTCCTTCTCAGTCACCATGGCGAACCCTACATGGCTATTACCTTCATTAGATAAGATCACCCGTCCCCCCTCCTCCCTACCTTCTCTCTCTCTCTCTCTCTCTCTCCTCTCTCTCTACTCTCTTCTCGTCTCTCTCTCTCATCTTCTCTCTTCTCTCTCTTCTCTGGCCAACAAATATCACCATAAAGCGAATTAGGGACTCTTCATCAGACGTTTTCCCCTCAAGAATATTCATTTCCCTTTCTTTATGTCCGACGATTTGATCATAGTATGGAAATGACCGGTTATTTTTTTCTCTCTCTCTCCTCTCATCTTGCCTCTCGGTCGGTCTCTCCTCGTCTCTCTCTTCCCCTCTTCTCCTCTTCATCTCTCTCTCCTCTCCGTCTCTCGCTCTCTCTCTCTCTCTCTCTCTCTCCTCTCTCTCGTTCGTCTCCACACTCCCTCTCTCTTACTCCACCCTCTCATTCTTATCCTCTCTCTCTCATCGTCTCATCTCCTCCTCTCTCTACTCTCTCTCACATCGTCTCTCTCTCTCTCTCTCTCTTCTGTCTCTCTCTCTCTGCACTAGTTAAAGTAAACAAAAACGCAGCCACTTTAACAGTAGTGCTACGTGAGAGAGAGAGAGAGAGAGATAGGAGAGAGAGAGAGAGCAGAGGAGAGAAGAAGAGGAGAGAGAGACAAAGGTTTGGGTTGTGAAGTGAGCGCAAGTGAATTATCTTGTTCCAAGTGACCACCCTCATTGTTTAGCCGAGGAGAGAGAAAGAGCGAGAGAGAGAGAGAGAGAAAGAGAGAGAGAGAGAGAGGGAGAGAGAGAGCGAGAGAGAGAGAGAGAGAGAGAGAGAGAGAGGAGAGAGAGAGAGAGAGAGAGAGAGAGAGAGAGAGAGAGAAGAGAGAGATATAGAGAGAGAGGAAGAGGAGGCGAGAGAGAAATTGCTGGAGGGATGAAGGAGGAAATAGATAGGGAGTAACGTCGTCTAATATCTTTTTTTTTAATTTATTGGTAGTAGTAGTATAGTATAGTAGATAGTAGTAGTGAGTAGTATGTCTAAGTATTAGTAGTATGAGTATAGTAGTAGTAGTAGTAGTAGTATTAAAAAATAAAAAAAATAAAAGTATAGTAGTATATAGTATATGTCGTAGTCCGAGTGGTAGTAGTAGTAGTAGTATAGTAGTAGTAGTAGTAGTAGTAAGTAGTATAGTGTTATACAAAAACACAAAAAAAAAAAAAAAAAGTAGGTATTATTAGTAGTATCTAGTATTAAGTGGTAGTAGCATTAATCTGTATAAGTAGTATAATGTATAGTAGTAGTAGTGTACGTAGTAGTCGTAGTGAGTAGTATAGTAGTAAGTAGTAGTATTATTAGTAGTAGTAGTGGTAGTAGTAAGTATATTATCGTAGTAGTAGTAGTAGCTAGTAGTAGGTAGTAGTAGTAGCGTATATAGTATTAGTAGTAGTAAATGTAGAGTAGTAGTAAGTCCGTAGTAGTATAGTAGTAATAGTAAGTAGTAGTAGTAGTAGTAGTAGTGCTTAGTAGTAGTGGTAGTATGGTAGTAGTGAGTAGTAAGTAAGTAGTAAGTGTAGTAGTGATTATTAGTATTAGTAGTAGTAGTAGTACGTAGTAGTATTAGTAGTAAAGTAGTAAATAAGTAGTATACAGTCAGTAGTAGTCGCGTAGTAATGTAGTAAAAAAAAAAGTAGTATGCAAAGTAGTAGTAGTACGTAAGTGAGTGAGTAGTAGTCGTAGTCGTAGGTATTAGTTCGTAGTCGTATTCATTCAGGTACGTCAGTAGTAGTAGTCGGTATTGTCTTCGTCGTCGTCGTCCAGTCGTCTTCGTTTTTATTCGAGCGGAAGTATAGTGAAATAATCTTTGGCCGGCATTTAATACTCTTATTATTTGTTAGGGATGATCACCATTAAATACCTCAGCATACTCTGATAATAATAATCAATATAATATTAACGATAATAATACTACTCATCGTAATAATACACAATCTACTACATAGTAATACATAATAACTTAATAATCCTAAATCATCTAACTAAATACCTACATCATCTAATAACTATACGTACTCCTCCATATAATATAATATACTACTAATAAAATACATCCTACCTTACTATCAATGCTCATAAATTCTGCAAATAATAATAATTCTATAATAGATAATAACGCTTAATAATAATCATACTAATATAAATAATATCATTAATAAGTGATAATATATAATAAATCATACTCCCCCATCCAATATTCACAGTCAATGTAGTCCAGGCACTGGCTTTTCCAGACGCCGACGTCATATAAAGCTTCGTTATATCACACCACAAACACCCCGCCCACACACACCCACACACACTAACCACACCACCCACCACAACGAACTCCCACAAAAAGGCACAACCACACAACACACCACACACCACACATCATTCCACAACCACACCCCCAGTCCCGACATCAGAAAAACAAACATATCTAATCAAGTACAAAGCGGAAGTGTCATGAGGGAGAGGGGGGGGACGAGAGAGAGAGAGAGAGAGAGACGAGAGGAGAGGCAGAAGCTAGAGAGAGGAGCGACGCGATGAAGAGCGAGAGAGCGATAGAGAGACGCGCTCTCGGCGCGAGCGGAGAGCGGCGGAGACACCGCGAGAGAGGCACCGGGCCAGCGAACCATTGGGGGAATGCAGTGCGTGAGCGGAGGCAGTGATCTGGATTTAAGGGTTGAAGACGGGGAAGTAAGTTTAAATGGATGGAGTAAAAAAACAAAGAGGATTATAATTGTAAAATATGAGTGACTAGGAAAATGAGAGGGTTTGTAGGAGTGAGTGGAGTACAAGAGTGAGTGAGAGGGTTTGAGAGATGAGTGAGAGGGAAGTAAGAGAAAAGGGAGTAAGTCAAAGTGATGGGAGTAATGACACATAATAGATCAGGCTAAGACGGCAGTTAGGAGGTTCAGAATGAAGGGATTTGAAGGGAATGAGAGGGAATGTTGGAAATTAAGGGAATCCGGGGTGTGAGAGGGACCTTATAAGGAAAAGAGTGAATGGGGAATGAGGCAGAAGCATAGATAGACTGAGGCTGAGAGGGCATGAGAGGGAAGTAGGAATGAGAGGGATTAGGAGGAATACAGGGATACGAGAGCAAATGAGAGGGAATACGAGGGAATGGAGAAGGATTACCCACACACACAAACCAAACACAGAGCACACAACACCACACAACACAACACCCACAAGTAAACACAACACACACCACACAGTCCACAACACACACACACACACCATACACACATCAGACACACATACACACACATACAGACACACAGACACACACACCACACACACAGATAGACACACAACACACACATACAACACACACACAAGACACACACACACACTCACAACACACCCACCACTACCTATAACACCCACCATCCAAAAAATAGGCAGACACACACACTATAATGACACACCACCTCGTAAATGACTTCCCTTCCCTTCCTCCTCCTCCTCCTCCTCCTCCTCCTCCTCCTCCCACACTTCCCCTAATCATAGTAAGCTGCAGATATGAACGAGGTATTTGTCCACTGCTTATAACAACAAATATCCCATCGTATATATAACATCACACTTAAGACTTAAACATACCAAGGCAACATAAGGGATAGATAAGTTAAGGAGTAAATTAAGTGAGCATGATTTTGTACCTTAGATTGCGGGGGATGCTGTGGGGCACGACACCACACAAACTACTGTAATACCCAGATCAGTAATGTTTGGAGGGGTTAAGAAAACGGAGTCTGATTGTTTCGCCTTAGGTGTAAGTACCTGTTGGCCAGGTGGGTGGTAGGTGGTGGTGGCTGTGGATGATGTGTGGTTGGTGGGTGTGAGGTTGTTGATGTGTGTTGTGTGTGTTGTGTGTGTGTGTGTGTGTGTGTGTGTGTGTGGTGTGGTGGTGTGGTGGTGGTTGTTGGTGTATGTTGGTGTTGGTGCCTGGGTCGTGGTGGTGGTGGTGGGTGGGGTGGTGGTGAGGTGCCTTTGTCTTTGGGTGGTGGGGGTGGTGGTGGTGGTGGTGGCGGTGAATGTGTACGTGGTGGTGGTGGTGGTAGGCTGTGGTGACTGTGTGGTGGGTGTGCTGTGCTGGATTGTGGTGTGGTGGTGTGCAGGGGATGGGGTGTGGTGTGTGGTGGGTTTGTGTGTGTGTGTGTGTGTGGTGTGTTGTTGTGTGTGTGTCCGACCATGATGTGTGTGTGTCTGTGGTGAATGGTGGTGGTGGTGGTGTGTGGTGGTGAGATGATTGGTGGTGTGAAGGTGGTGGTGTGTGTGTGTGTTTGTGTGTTGTGTGTGTGTGTGATGTGTGTGGGTGTGTGTGTGTGTGTGTGTGTGTGTGTGTGTGTGTGTGTGTGTGTGTGTTGTGGGTGGTTTTTTGTTTACATAAAGACGAGGTATCATGATGGAAGGCAACGCAGTGACGGGACCAAAGAAAGAGAGAGAGAGAGAGAGAGAGGAGAGAGAGAGAGAGGAGAGAGAGAGAGAGAGAGAGAGAGAGAGCGAGAGAGAGAGAGATAGAGAGAAGAGAGAGAGAGAGAGAGAAGAGAGAAAGAGAAAAAAAAAAGAGCGAATAGTGAGTATAATGATGATTGAATAGAAGAAGAAACAGAAGAAAAAGGAAATTAAAAGAGCGACGAAAGGGAAGAAAAGAAACAAAAAAAAGAAACAACAACAACAAATAATGAAGAGAACAAATAGAAGAAAAAAAAAAACAGCTCCGGATTGAAAGACAATTTTTATTTTCCTTTTCCTCAACGCCATCAACACAAATCACCCCGAACCACCAAGCAACCCCCGACCACCACCAACCAATCAACACCACCACCACCTACCTTCACAACGCACCACCACCACCACCACCCCCCGCCCACCACCACCACCACCACCTTCACCCAACCACCACCACCACCACCACCCCACCCGCCACCACCACCACCGCACCACCCCCAGCAAACCACCACCTACCACCACCCAACCGCCACCCCAACAACCACCCCACCCCGCCAACCGCCCACCCCCACCACCACCCCAACACTCACCACCACCTTCACCCCCACCACCCCCCCAACCACCACCCCCAGACCACCACCACCAACACCTTCATCAACCACTAACTACCTCTTCCCACCACCACCACCACCACACCACCACCACCACCCCCCACCTACCTCAACCCCCCACCAACCAAACCTTTTTTCAAAATCAACCTACCACTTCACCACCACAACCCACCATCCCCACCACCCCAACCCAACAACCTCATCCACCACCACCACCACCAACCACACCTCACGCCACCGACCCCACACACCACCCACCCACCACACAAACACCCACACCACCACCACCCCCACCAACCACCTTCAACACACCTACCCACCGCCAGCGACCACCACCACACCCCCGGAGCCCCCACCCTCGGAGTTCCGCCCACCGAACCTTCAACCAAACCAACTCACCACCACCACACCACCACACCACCACCGACCCTACCACCACCCCCACCAACCCACCACCACCACCACATCCCTTTTGCCAGTACAATGTAAGTTAATGGAGGTGACGAAAAAAATTATAGTGTTGATTGTTCATTTTCTCATTTCCTGAGACTAGATAGCCCGTAGCATAAAAAAGAAACAATACCATACATGCATACATAATACATACATACATACATACATACATACATTACATCGATACTACAATACATAACATACATACATAACATAAAATAAACATAAATAAAATTACATTCCCTAACAAAAGAAGATCCAATGTGACTCACAAATAACGAAAGAAAGCTAGGATCAAGTAAAGAGTACCACACACATCCCAAAGAAATACCACACACACCACACACACACACACACACACACACACACACACACACACACACCACAAGGTGCCAAGTAGTCCTACAATACACCCAAGAATGAAAAAAACAAAAAAAACGGAAATGGCAGAAACAAAAAACTAACGAATCACAACACCACACCCACAACGCCGCGTCCAAGCGCGTGTGGCCAGGTTGGTAGCATGCTGGCCGCCCATTATGTGTGTAGGCGATTTGAATACCTCGTTGCTCCACTTCCACAGGGATTTTCTCTTGACAGTTTGAGGGGCGTTACTATCCCCCCTTGAGCAAGGGGATGGGGTTGTGTGGTTGTGTGAAGAAGATTCCCAAGCAATTGCCCTACGATTCGGTGATAATGAGAATCGAAAGCTCGCTACCGGAGGGGGAACTGGCGAGATCGCGACGGAGGTCTGACCATCGCGGGGAAAAGACCATGGGTGTATAACACAACACACTACCACACCCCAGGCACCCCCACACACACACACACACACACACGTGGCACCCACAACCATAAAAAAAAACAAAAAACCACAAAACAATACCAACTATTCCATTAATATACCCCTTTTTTTTTTTTTTTTTGCTATTTTTAGGGGAGCCCGAAGGAGAGAGGGAAGGAAAGAGTAGTAGTAGAGTAGTAGTAGTAGTAGTAGTAGTAAGTAGTAGATGGTAGTAGTCAGTAGTGTATAGTAGTATTAGTAGTAGTAGTAAGTTTATCAGTAATATTATAGTAGTAGTAGTAGTGGATAGTAGTGTAGTAGTATTAGTAGTAGTAGTTGTGTAGTAGTAGGGTAGTATAGTATATGTTCGACGCTATTTTAGGGTACCCTAAGGAGAGAATTGGAAAAGGGAGATAAGTATCAAGTAGTAGTTAGTAGTATAGTAGTAGTAGTAGTAAAATTAGTATTAGTAGCATAGTAGGTAGTAGTAGTCGTAGTAGTTGCATAGCAGTAAGTGTGGTGGTAGTAGTGGTGGTGGGTTAAGGCATGAGTCTGTGGACGTGCCATTTTACCTTAGTCCCCCCTCAAGATCTTTGTTATCAAGGCAAAGAAACACACTGGGAAGGGAACCGGGCTGGCCAACGGGTCCGCGGCCCCCTTGCAGTGAAATTGCGTTGCGGCTACCCTGTGTTTTTAGAGTAACGTGGTCATGAAGGGGGAGGACGGAAGGAGGATGGGTGAAAGAGTGGGGAGGCTTAGTCCATATTGTGTAATAATAGGTATGTACTTTTGCTGTAGGACGTTAGTACTTGTGTGTCTTTAGGAGGCGGCTGGTATGGGAAGAACTGTAGTCTTCCTTGTACATTCTTGGGTCAATGATTTTCTGTTGATGATTGAAGCACTTTCTCATCCCATTGCAAGAAACTCTCATACCAATGGCCAGGATCTTGGTATAGATATTGAGTATCTTTATCTATATCTTATGCATCTCTATCTCTTCTCTCGCTCTCTGCGCTATCTCACTCTCTCGTCAGTCTCTTATCCTATCTCTCTCCTTTCTATCTCTTACTTCTCTCGTCTGTTTTTGTTTTTTTTCCCCTCCCCTCTTGGGGGAGGGGGGGTGACCTCCCTAACTCTCTTCCGCATCTCTCCCTCCCCTCACCCTCCTAACTCCCTCTCAACACCAACTACATTTTACAAAAACCCCACAAACTTTATTCCTTCCCCCAAAGGAAACAAATGTATGTAAATAATAGTTACTATACCAATACATAGACGCCAGGGCAATCGCAAAAATATGGTCAGCTCAGATGCGTCAGTCAGAGTCAGGTCAGAGTCAGTGCAATCAGCCGTCAGTTCAGTCACTCACGCCTCATCATACAAACAGTTTTTCTTCAAGTCATTTAGGTCCAGTCAGTCACTCACTCATAACAACTATAACTTCTTTCAGTCCAGTCAAGTCAGTCAGTCATTCACGTCAGTCAGTCCAGTCAGTCAGTCAGTTAGTCAGGATCAGTCCGGTCAGTCAGAAGAAGAAGATAAAAGTAGAAAAAAGAAGAACAGAAAAATAAGTTCAAGGACAGAGACAAAAAAGAGGGAGAGAGAGAAGAGAGAGAGAGCGAGCGCGAGAGAGCGCGACAGGGATAGCAAGATAGGAGAGCATAGAGCGAGACGTGAGGAGAGCGAGAGATACTAGAGAGATGAGGATAGCAGCGATAGAGAGAGAGACTAATAATAATATAAGGAAAGTTCAGCAAACAAACCACAACTATATCAATAAGAGAGAAATAGTAGGATAAACCACAGTCCAAAGCTATAATATGAGCAGAGAGTAGAGGAGAGAGAGAGAGAGAAGAGAGAGAGAGAGAGAGAGAGGAGAGAGAGCGGAGAGAGAGAGAGCAATACCCTTCTCCCTACAGGCCATCACGACAGCTTATTTTATTATCTTCTCTCTTCTCCTCTCTCTCTCTCTCTCTCTCTCTCTTCTACTCTCTCTCTCTCTCATCTCTCTCATCTCCTCTCTCGCTCTCTCTCTCGTCCCGCCTCCCTGCATCACCATTCTCTCTTAAGCCTCCGAATCACCCCTCTCGATCCATCTCTTCCCCTTAGTTCTCCGTTCCCTCCTCTCTCTCATCTCTCTCTAATGACGCAGAAAGACTTCTAACATTCTTATCCTCTTTCTCTCAAGTTCCGCAATGACTCCTCTTCTTCTTCTTTCTTCATTTCCTTCGCTTTTTTAAGACGAAGATGAAGATTGAAGAGGAGGAGGAGGAGGAGGAGGAGGAGGAGGAGGAGGAGGAGGAGGAGGAGGAGGAGGAATGGTTGATTATTATTATTATGAAGAAGAAGGACAGGAATAAGAAGAAAATAATAAGAAGAAGAAAAGAAGAAGAAGAAGAAGAAGGTGGAGGAGGAGAAGACAAGAATATAGTTTTCAAGTTTGTAGATTCCAACTCATTTACTTTAATTTCCAGGGTCATTCAGTCGCCCCTCTACTTCCCATTATTTCAAGTCCTCCCTCCGCCTCTACTGACTACTTATATTAACACTACTAACTACTTCTGACTAATAATATGGAGGCGGTGAGCTAGGAGTGGTATATGCGGTCTCCGACGTGGCGTTCTCGGTGAGTAGCCGAATATCCCGAATGAGAACCAAAATCCCTTAAAAAATCGTTTGCACCGTCGGTGGCCTAAGAACACCCACATGCCCATACTTCTAGGGGCCTTCGATTACTAGTGCCATCGTATGACACAGGGGGGTGCATGAGCCTCTAATCACGAGGCGTCACTATAAGAACCTGCCTGCACCACCACGGGCGAGGACCAACCATCACAGCCCTCAAGTGAACCTCTAGGGCCTACCATCCCACTCCTGGAGGTCACTGCCTACACGCGCTATAGGCATAAATGTAAAAAAAATAAAGAAAACACACACACACAACACACACACACACACACACACACACACCACACACACACACACACACATACACACACATATCGCCCTAAGCAAGGTGGGGCTTCTCGTTCCCTTATTAATGCCTCGTACAAAGGTTGAGTTCCGAATACAGCCGAATATAGGTTGTGCAGCATTTTAAATTTACAGCGTTTTGAATTCAACATATACAGCCGAATAAAGTTTAATTCTGAATACAAATACAACCCTTTCTTATATCAGTGTTTTCTCTCTATTATTATCTCTATCTTTATCCCGCACCACCACCACACCACCACCACCGCCACCACCACCACCACCACCACCACACCGCCACCACCACCACCACCCCCCACCACCACACCACCACACCACCACCACCACCACCACCACCCACTACCAACCACCACCACCACCACCACCCGCCACCACCACCACCACCAACCACACCACCACCACTACCATCACCACCACCGCCACCACCACCACCACTACCACCACACCACCCACCTCACCACCACCACCACCACACCACCACCACCACCCCCACCACCCCCACCACCACCACCACAACCACACCACCACCACCAACACACCACCACCACCACCACCATCACACCACCACACCACCACCACCACACCACCACCACACCACCACCACCACCACCACCACCACACCACCACACCACCACCACCACACCACCGCCACCACCACCACCACCACCACACCACCACCACCACCACCCTCATCTAAGTGAGCTACTCTGGGCCATCACAAGTTACGGCAACTCGCGTTATTCTCACCATAAAGCACGGTGGTGTGGCCAACTTGCCTCGTCACCACGCCACATTAGCCGCACCGAGGAGAGGAGGAGGAGGAGGAGGAGGAAAACTAATACTAAGGAATATACAAAGGAAGAACAGACAGCAACAGCCCTACTGGGACAAACGATACTGCCTGTGTGACTACTTTATCTCATTTTAGTTTCTACGTGTTAGAGGTAAAAGAATAGCAAAGTTGAAGGCTCCTCCCCACCCATCTCTCCCTCTAGAAAAGAGAGAGAGAGAGAGAGAGAGAGAGAGAGAGAGAGAGAGAGAGAGAGAGAGAGAGAGAGAGAGAGAGAGAGAGAGAGAGAGAGAGAGAGTATGTGTATAACGGCAGATATTCAATAACTTACAAGATTCTGAACAAACAAATATGTACTAACTCACACACTGATCCTCCTCCTCCTCCTCCTCCTCCTCCTCCTCCTCCTTCTCCTCCTCCTCCTGTACCCAACCTTTATCTAACACAGCGTTTCTTAACCGTTTCACCAGCACGCCCCTTCAGTAGTGGGTCCTTGCCTCCATGCCCCCCCCTTCACTTCTTCAAACAAGATATTTCAAAATAATTCTGAATCAGAAAGAAAAACTGAAAAAAATGCGAGTTTCTAACACTTATACTGTGCACATAATGATTCACTAACACCTTGCACATACCCATCAGATTTAGTTAGATCACATGTTAAAGCTGCCGCACACAAGAAGCTACGCGCTATAATAATACTAATAATAATAACAATAGTAATAGTAATCCGATGTGATTTCGGGAGGCAGCCTTTGCTCCGGCTCCCCTGGCGTATTTTTCACTTTCTTTGTTTCTGATCTGTCTTTTCTATTTCATGTTTTACTGTTTTGTCCCTGTCACTTTCTTTCCACTTTACTTTCGGTCCCTTGTTATTGATCACTTTTGCACTTCACTTCACTTTAATTGCTCTAGTAGTAATAATAATAACAAAAAATAATATTGCATAAAAGTCTGTGGAGTTAATGAAATATGGCAAGGCGTCACCGCAGAGTTATCCAGCCCACTTTCTCTACAGCGACTTTCTTGGCGCACCCTCGCACCCTCGCATCATCTTAAAGCTTCAAGTTAAATACATTACACTTCTTACTTTTCCTCTCTTAGCTCACGCCCCCCTTGGTAATTGCCCAAGGCCCCCCGAAGGACGCACGCCTCCTAGGTTAAGAACTGTTGCCCTAATACAAGTAGCTAACATAGAGCAATGAAGACAAACAAAACCACCAGAACCTAAACCTTTATAAACATCTACCCCTTCCTTTGCAATCCCTTATAATCATCATCCCTTATAAACTATTCACCACCACCACCACCACCACCACCATCACTGCAACATGCCCCCCTCACCCCCCCCCCCCTACCACTGCGGGGCGCCCATTGTGAGCCGCCGTGTATTTAGCCCGTTTGTCGCGTCTGTTTAGCCTCCCGGGGCCGCGTTAAAAAGTGTGGAGGGGGGGGGGCATTGTTCTGGTGGAGCCCCCCCTCACGACCCGCAAACCCTGCTGGAGGAGGAGGAGGAGAGGAGGAGGAGGAGGAGGAGGAGGAGGGAGGTAGTGAGGGGATGATGTGATTGATTGAGGTGCTGA
>JACEEZ010003868.1:165000-169607 GCA_016584305.1 Chionoecetes opilio
AAAGGAGTAGGGATGAGATGGGGAGTTAGTAATGCGTTATAAAGGAGTTACATAGAGGGTAGGGCTATGCTTGGGTGAAGAGTTTAAAGAGCCAGAGTGATTGCACGTGCGCTCGCCTCTGATTGGCCGCCGCTGACCAATCACCACACAGACATACCTTATAATTGCCATGATGTAATACACTTCATAAACTCAACAATTTTCACCTAACACAGAACAAAATTAAGACAATGAATTAGGATGTTAGTATAAGGACCGAAAACTACTGAAAATGTGTTAGTAGCCTAGATGAAATAGACAAGGGAAGAGTTGATGAGTCTGTTAACTAAGGAGACGAAGCTGGAAGAGGACCTATGAAGCGATACTAAGCGTTCAAAGCTCACAAGAAGAAGAAGAAGAACTCACACTCTTACACCACGTTACCTCAATATGCTATCAACCCTAACAAAACCACTCTTATCAACTCTTTGCATAGGGATAGAAATACGATGTCACCTTCTAACCCAACCGATGAGAAGTTCCTCCCGCACACCCCGGCGACCACTGTGGTGTAGGCTGTAGGGAACAAGGCCAGACAAGGGACAGGCGAGGTTAGAGTCCTGTAGGTGTGTGGTAGGCAGAAAATACAACATGAGTGCAATTTAATGTGTAGTACTAACTAGTAGGCTGCGCGCGCAAACAAGGAATACCACACACACACACACACACACATAATATCTCTCTCTCTCTCTCTCTCTCTCTCTCTCTACGACCATGTCACACCCTACTTAAAAGACCTTGGATGGCTGAAAATAAATGAAAAATATCACTTTGAGGTAGGAGTAGCCGTGTACAATATAGTTAATAATAGAGTACCTGACTGGTTGTTTTCACTGCCCAAAGTGAGAGATATGTACGAACAACCAGTCAACACTAGACAACAGCAACAACTCCATGTGCCAAAATGCAACACATGTTTGGGAACAAGGTCCCTTCATGTGGCTGGGCTGGACCTGCTTTCTGGAACAGCTTGCCAAGCCAAGTTAGAGATGCTACCTCCTTGCACACTTTTAAAAGTCACTTAAAAAATCACCTTTTATGTAAACAATTCTTATCTCTAATTTTTGACGTCCATACCTGAAATGTATTTTAATCTAAACTAACACCTTTTTTATAACTTTTACTGTATGTTTTTATATTGTAACTTTTAGGAAGTCTTACTTTTTATTTATGTTTCATTCGGATTTTAATGTTTTACAATTTTTATGTATTCTAATATTTTTATTTGTATATAGACCATGTTCAGTGTTCCACCTTTAACACTTGTTATCTTATTCAGAAATATTGTAAGACTCATATTACTATGTTAAAAGAATAGCCATTGTAACAATGGAAATAAAATTCTGATTCTGATTCTCTCTCTCTCTCTCTCTCTCTCTCTCTCTCTCTCTCTCTCTCTCTCTCTCTCTCTCTCTCTCTCTCTCTCTCTCTCTCTCTCTCTCTCTCTCTCTCTCTCTCTCTCTCTCTCTGTGTGTGTGTGTGTGCTGTCAATCACGCCCAAATAGAAGCATTTCACGTCGCTTCGCCTTGTCACCTTATCAATGAAATGCCAAAATTGAGCCGCCGCCTCCTCCTCCTCCTCCTCCTCCTGTTCCTCCTCCTCTGCCTCCTCCTCCTCCTCCTCCTCCTCCTGTTCCTCCTCCTCCTGTTCCTCCTCCTCTGCCTCCTCCTCCTCCTCCTCCTCTTGTTCCTCCTCCTTTGCCTCCTCCTTCTCCTCCTCCTGTTCCTCCTCCTCCTCCTCCTCTGCCTCCTTCTTCTCCTCCTCCTCTGCCTCTGCCTCTGCCTTTGCCTCCTCCTCCTCCTCCTCCTCCTCCTCCTCCTCCTCCTCCTCCTCCTCCTGTTTTCCATCCATCTCTTCCATCCCTTCATCTCTTCTAATTGTTTGGATTTCTCTCCTCTTTCTTCTCTTCCTCCTCCTCTTCCTCCTCCTCCTCCTCTTCTTCCTCCTCCTCCTCCTCCCTCCTCCTCCTCCTCCTTCTTCTGTTTTCCGTCTATCTCTTCCGTCACTTCTCTTTGTCTGAGTGTTTGGATTTCTCTCATTTTCTTCTATCTCCTCCTCCTCCTCCTCCTCCTCCTCCTCCTCCTCCTCCTCCTCCTTCCCCACCTCCTCCTCTTCCTCCCCTACCTCCTCCTCCTCCTCCTACTCCTCCTCCTCCTCCTCCTCCTCTCCTCTACCTCCTTTCCAACTGTTTTCTTACAAGTAGTTGATAGTATGTAGTTCAGCAGATACCCTCGCTATGGACCAATAGGTCTCCTGGTGTCTGTTATTCCTATGTAATCCTATGTAATCCTCCTCCTCCTAACATCTTGGTAAATGATAATAAGAGCATGGCATGCTTACTCAATGAATACTTTAATGCGGTATTTATTAAAGAAGACGAAGCTCCATTACCAGAACCAGTAACCATGTATGCCTGACTCGAAACTGATAGATTGGTAATAGGAGAGATAACAGGAGACGAAATATCAAAGTATTTGCTGAAACTTGACCCAGCAAAATCCGTGGGGGTGGACGAAATCTCGCCACGACTACTTCGCGAATGTCACAGTCAACTTTCGCTCCCATTAAAGATTATTCTCAATAAATCGCTAATGGACAATAATGTTCCTAGTATGTGGAAATTAGCTAATGTTACACCGATATTCAAGAAAGGGAGTAAGAGCCTCGCAAGTAATTATCGCCCAATTAGTCTAACGTCTGTGATTGTTAAACTATTTGAGAAAATATTGCGGGATAAAATAGTGTCTTTTCTCGATGAAAATAACTCAATACTAAACTCCCAGCATGGATTTCGAAATAAGAGATCCTGCTTAACAAACCTACTGGATTTTTTTAATGTCATTTATTCAAATTGGGACGCTAAAATTCCCTCGGATGTAATATACCTTGATTTTCAGAAAGCCTTCGATACAGTTCCCCATAAGCGACTGTTGACCAATCTAAGGGCACATGGCTTAGGAGAGCAATTATGTTCATGGATCGGCGATTGACTTTCAAATCGTAAACAACGGGTAGTAATAAATGGCGAGGCATCTGATTGATTAGATGTCACTAGTGGGGTGCTTCAGGGCTCGGTCTTGGGTCCTACTCTTTTTCTGATATATATCAACGATCTGGACTGCGGACTTGTATCTAGAATATCGAAATTTGCAGATGACACCAAATTAGGCGGTAAAGCATATACTAGAGAAAACTGCGAACTCATACAAAGTGATCTCGACAAACTATCAGATTGGAGTGATAAATGGCTATTAAAATTCAATTCCGATAAATGTAAAGTAATGCATATAGGCAACGATAACCTCAAATATAACTATCAAATGCTAAATAAATCGTTAACTGAAGTACAGCAGGAAAAGGATTTAGGTGTCATCATCAGTAATGATTTGAAAACCAGTCCGCATTGCCTAGCTGCCAGTAAAAAGGCAAATATGATGTTGGGCTTTATCAAACGCAACTTTGAACATAAAACTCCGAAAGTAATGACACAATTATACACGTCCTTGGTTAGGCCACACTTGGAATATGCCGTTCAATTCTGGTCACCCTGTTACGTAAAAGATCAAGCCAAATTGGAATCAGTGCAAAGAAGAGCAACCAAACAAATTCCATCTCTGCGAAATTCATCTTATGAAGAGAGACTGCGGAAACTTAATATGTTTTCCTTAAAGGATCGTAGAATCAGTGGGGACTTGATAGAAACCTTTAAGATCCTAAAAGGATTTGATGTCATTAATTAAGAGAACTTATTCGAGCTTTCAACTCAAGTGACAACAAAAAATAATGGTTTAAAACTTAACGGTCAACGTTGCATCACCGATCTCCGTAAAAATTATTTCAATGTTAGAGTCGTTGATCGATGGAACAAGTTACCAGCAAATGTTGTCGGAGCCAGCACAATAACTACATTTAAAAACAGACTTGACGGCACTGTAAAATAAATGGGTATTGATAGTGCGAATTCATATCTAGTCCCTCGTATCGATTAGTTGTAGTGGTAGTGGTAGTTGTAGTTAGTATTTTCCATATCCTATCATTCTGCACTACGAAACTTCCATGTTCCTATCCTCTTTAGGGACATGGTATCATTTTCCAACTGTTTTCTTACAAGTAGTTGATAGTTAGTAGTATGTAGTTCAGCAGATACCCTCGTTATGGAACAATAGGTCTCCTGGTGTCTGTTATTCCTATGTAATCCTATGTAAAAAAAATCCCACTCCTCCTCCTCTTCCTCCTCAGTGAGGATAATTACCTCCGCCAACGAAGTTGGAGGGGTTATGTTTTCACCCCGATCTGTCTGTCTGTCTGTCTGTTTGTTAGTGTACAGGAGTTCTCGAAAAGTTACAAATCAATTTGGACCAAACTCGGTATACCAAGTCTATTTGGTATAAGGAAGAACTGAATTAATTTTGGATGAAATCTATTTACAACTGTTGCCATGGCAACTAATTGATGAAATATTCGGGCGGAGTCGGAGTGCGCTCTACTGAGTTCCCGCCCCCTAGTTATAATAATTATATTGATATATTTATTTGGCCATTTTAGTTTTTGTACATTATGAATTACT
>JACEEZ010003869.1:0-33299 GCA_016584305.1 Chionoecetes opilio
GATTAAGTGTTTGGGAACTTTTAAAATAATTTTTTTTAAATATATGGGGAAAAAACAAATTCCCCCACCCACCTTTTTTTGGGGCCTAATATATATATATAAAAAATTATTTTAAATATATATATATATATATATAAAAGTTTTTATTTTTTGAATCTCAAACCTCGATAAAAAGGACCTCGATGTAACGGATTTTCGGATGTAACACTCCTTTTTGCGGGATTTTTTTTTTTTTTTTTCCCCCCTCATATAAAGACCGCTTTTCGCCGCTCAAATTTGTCAGCTCAACAAAATTGGGTATGATTTTCTCATTTTTATTTTGGACTGTTTGGGGTTATAAGGAGTTTTGATGTATCCATATTAAATATAAAAGGGAAGGACCCCGGGTGTTCCTAGTGTTTAGGGTAAGGTTGATTTTTTTAAAATAGTGCTATTATTTTTATGGGGTTGGCCGCTGTTTAACTCTCCCTTCACCTCAACCCCCAAAATTTCATCCTATCTAAGGTGAAAACCGCAGTGCTACACTGCCCTAAATAGTGACCCCGGAATAAATTTGCACTTCACAACCATAAAATATTTAATAATGACTTTTGGGCCTAAATAAAAAGAAATCCCTTTTGGGAAGCCATGCCCTAAACCCTGGCTCGTAGTTTGTTTCCCTTTTCCCACTAGAGTTTTGAGCTTGACTACCCAGACGGTGAAGAAAGCATCAATTTTTTAGGGAAAACCCCATCACTTTACAGGAGATTTTTTTTTTTTTTTTTTCTTTTTTTATCTTTTTTGGGGGTTGATTATAATGTCTCATGTGCTGCTGCTGCTCCCGGCGGCCGTGCGGGCCAAAGGCGTGGATGAGCCCCTTGAAAGTAATTTCATATCTTTAATCAAAAACTATAAATAAAGCAATTCAAATTTTATTATATTCAAACATAAAACTAAAAATAATAAATTTTCATAGCTTTACCAAAACCAGTAATGGGGTGCCGGGATACTATTACCTTTTCCTAATACCAGCCCCAAACAGTCGGGGGCATGTCCCAAAAATCCCTGATTTTCCGCTAGTCCTTTTTAAACCTACCAACATAGCTAAAGGCCCTTGTTGTTTTTGAATTTTTTCTCTTTTTTTCCCAGGGGTTGGAGCGGAAAAATTCAGCATGTAGGGGCCCTTACTGTTTACCTCCCAACATAGTTTACCCCTTTGGTTGTGTGTGATTTTTTCCCTTTTTTAAATTTAAATTTTTTTTTTTTTCCTATTTTTTTCCACCCTTGGGGAAAAAACCCCCGCTATAAAGGACAATCGCTTTAAAGGGGAAAAATCCTCCTCCCCTTTAGTCCGTTATATCGAGGTTTTACTATATATTATATTTTATTAAATATAAAAATATATAATATATAATATATATATATATATATATTTTTATATATATATATTAAAAATTTTTTTTTTAAAATTTTACTGTATTTTGCAAATTTAATTCCCGGGGCTTTGCACATCGCTAGACAAATTTTTTTGAAGAAATTTCCCAAAAGGGGGGCTTAAAATGAGGAAAAATGTATATGCTGAAATTGCTTCCCAAAGAAAAAGCTGGGTAAAGCTAGCAGTAAAAGCCTGATCGAAATTGCATTAAGGGTCAACAAAAAGCTGCCCCAAGGGTAGGCAAGGAAAATATAGAAAAAAATATAGGGTTTTAGAGATGTTTGGGAACAGAAATTTTCGCTATGTTTTTTTGGGGACCTTAAAACAGCGGGCCCCCTTTTCTGCCCCCCATTCCACCCAGAGAAACCCCGCCGCAAAATCCACCCCCAGAAACCCCGGGCCCAAATCCCCCATGAGACCCTCCGCCCCCCTTTCAAGTTCCCCGCCTGCTCAGTTCTTGTCCCTACTGACGGGGTAAGAGTAAGTTGCAGCGGGGGGGGGGAAAAGGAAGGGAAAAACATTGTGGACGAGGAAGGATTCGGGAGAGATTTTGGGGGAGATCTACAGGGCAAAGGGGGTGAGGAACCACCCAAATTTGGGTGTGATTTGAGGGCTCGACAGAAGACCATCCACGCAGGTTCCCTCGGGGGGAAAGCGGAGATAAACATAACCCCTTCTTTTTTTCAGCAGAAATTTTTAAAAAGGGGATAGGCCATCATGCATATCTAGGGGAAAAAATTTTGGCGATTTAAATTTCCCTCTGAAATAGATTTTTAAAAAGGGCGTGTAAGGGCCCCGTTTAAATTTTTTTCCCAATTTTAAATTTAAATTTTTTAAGGTACTTTAACCCCCGTCTATTGATTACCCTTGTTTTTTTCCTTTGGGTATTGGGTCCAGGAAGTCCCCGAACCGTCGTTTGTTTTGGGTTGGGGGGGGTCCTTGAAGTGGCCTGGGTACTTTTTCACTGTTTTTTTTTTCTCTATGTATATTAGTGGCGAGGATCAAACTTTAGCCACACCCTCTTTGCATTCGACACTGTGCTTAACTATATTTCTCTTTCTTCTCGTTGCATTCTATCTTGTGTGTTTTCAGGAAAGGACAAGTATGCCTATGAAACTATTCGAAATAAAATTTTAGCTGATTTAATCTATATTTCAGGTTTTGGTTTGCCAGTACTCTGTCCTCACCTTTGGTTGACACAGAGAGGGCCTTGGGCCAAATGTTTGTAGGGGCATATGCTAGCTGTCTTGTTCGAGGACAGCCTCCCACACCTGGGAACTGGGACATGAAAAAAATGGATCACAGCAGAATTCATGATGGCTGGCTCCCAAAGGTTCGTTGCTATGTTATCATTATTGTTATGCCATAATTACATACTAACTAGGGGTAAAGGCCAACAGAAACACAAAGGATCCAGGTTTAACAAGTTATTTAATTTGTTATAAATAGTCACTATAACTAGACACCATACCATAACCACCACCACTTAACCTAAGAGTGCTAACTTTAAGTGCTACCCAGCAGGAATACATAGTATACACATTTAACACAACAGTACAGTTGTGTGAGCTCTACACAAATCCTAAAAATAACATAATATTAAAAGGTGGAACAATACTAAAGTGTTGGTAACACGGGTTTACCGCAAGAAGGAAGTCTCACTTCACGACGCCCAAAAACCAGTCTGCCTCCCCCAGGGGTTTTCAGCGTTCACGAACCCTTCTGACACGTCACCCACCATACGTCATCATCATGACACGTCAGCGATAATTCATCATTAACAATTATTCTTAAAATTTCATATCTTAAAAATTACCCAGAAATTAATATTACCACACATAATAATAATACCAAATAGAAATTACTATATAAAAAACATACATTTAATAATAATAGAAAATAGACATTTTAAAGGGAACCATAACATACCATAACACCCCTCCCCTTAAGATAAAAAAACAACTTTTAGTGTTTTTTCACTAACCCGAAGCTTTTGAAGTGGTCGCGATAAGGCGTCTGCAATTAGGTTATCACGCCCTTTGATATGTCTGATTTCTAATTATAGGGCTGCAATATCAAACACCACCTGGTTAACCGTTGGTTTTTTGTTTTTTATTTTAGTCACAAATGTTAGAGGATTATGATCACTGTAAACCGTTATTTTACTACCAGTACCCCCTAAATATACATCAAATTTCTCCCAAAGCTAGCAATAAGATAAAGCTTCCTTTTCTATGGTAGAGTTAGTTCTGTTGGTGAGTTTAAATTTTACTGACATATAGGTAACTGGATGTAAACACCGTCTTTGTCTTCCTGCATCAAGACCGCTCCAGCTGCAATATCACTAGCATCAACGTGTAGTACAAAGGTTTGCTAAAATTGGGTCCTTGCAGTACAGGGCTACACATTAACAAAGATTTAATTTTATCAAAAGAATTTTGACACCTTTCATCCCACCTCATAGTTCTTTTCGGGCTAACTAAATCAGTCAGGGACTTACTACTTCTGCAAAGTTAGGACAGAACTTTCTATAATAGCCGGCCATCCCTAAGAACCGTTGGACATCCTTACGAGTTCTGGGTGCAGACATATTACAAATGGCCTCAATCTTTGCTGATATAGGAGAAACTTTCCACAACCGACTTTATGACCAAGAAACTGAATTGTTGTATGCCCAACTCACCTTTACTAAATTAATAGTCAATGAAGCTTGTCTTATCCTATCAAATGAACCTGAAGGGTATCTATATGGGATTTCCAATCATTTGACTGTAAAAAAGATCATAAATATCCCCTTTTAACTCCTTCTAGTCCTTCTATTCTCCGATGTTAATCTTTGATATGTATTTGGGGGCTTTTTTAGGCCAAAAGGCATAACTCTGTACTGAAAAAGTCCGTTTGGAGTAATGAAAGATTATTATTTTCCTCTCTCAGAAAAGGTCCTGATAGTACCGCGCAACATTCAATTTTTGTCAAAAAGACACATTGCCAACAAAATCAATTATATCTAAACCCTAAAAGAGGATAACAATCTCCTTTCTCAAAGCTTTTACACTCTATAGTCGGTAAAATTCTCATTGACCATCTGTTAGGTATTAAAACACAAGGAGCCCCCCCATCACTCTTATAGGCTAAACCAAATTTTTTTACTGAGAAAAAATTTCCCTCATCTTTATAATTTGCCTTTTTTCTGGAGAAACAGATACGGAGCCTGCTTCACAGGAGCGCCCCATAAACTAGTAAAATATATGCTCTAAAACTAATTTGGTTTGGGGAACACAAACATTACATTAAACTCATGCAAAGGGGATTAATTGCAATTGGGTTGAGATTTTTTCAAAATGACCTAGTTTTGAATCCAGGAATTTAATACATCAGAGTTTTTTAGTTTAACTCCACCTTTATTGTGAAATCATTTTCTACCACTTCTTTAGTTTGACTTTCTGAATTGACCACAACATTCACCACTTCGCTCGTAACATCCTGTACTCTCTCAGTTATTCTTTCAGTAGATTGAATGAACAAATATTATTTTCTTCTAACCCCGGGTGAGAAATAATTCATGGTAAACACGATTTTTCTGGAAAAAGGTTTTTAAAAAACAAATTCTAATAATTTTGGGCTCTGATTACAATATAAACTCAATTTTTGTCTATCACATCAGGATTTGCGATATAACATTTTTAAATTTTTATGAAATGACTATCACCCTATATATCAAGGTTTCAAATAAAAACACTGTTTTTAGTAATACATTTTGTATATTCTTAAATCAGGAAATTACAAAGTTTACGAACCCAGTAAAAGTAAATAAAATATAGTACAGAATTAAATAGAAAAAATAAACAATACAATATATGGTCACAGATAAAGGGCAAGTAGCATTTTATGTAATTTTTTTTTTTCTTGGTGACTCGTGACAGCTTCTGGGTGTCTCTCATCAAGCCCCAGAAAAATCCGCCATCATATGTGGCCCACCGGCCTATCCCGTTCTTCTTTGTTTTAATGTCCTGATAAAAACGCTCCCCTTGTTCTCGCTCACATCCCAAGGTTCTCCGAAATTTTGCCCAAATGGCTGTGTAAAACGTAAACCCTTGATACTCATTTACATCCGATCCGCGGCTCATTAGTAGCCTCCACAACTCTTCATAGTTGTCTCTTTCTTTTTCCCCTAAAAATTCTTACCACATTAAAAAATGCATTCCAAGCTTTTTTCTTTGTCTCATTCTTTGATGTGAAAAATTTTTGGATTCCTTTGTTTTTCTTATTTGAGGTCCATCAAATATTTCAATTTTTTCTTCTCTTCACGACCAGGAAAGTTAAACATATTAGCTGAACTTCTCCACGTGATCAAGAGCTTGACGAACTGCTTATCAATCCAAATTTTTATGTGCAAGGGGGGAAAGACAATCTTTTCCTATCCCTAGAGGATCATTGAGACATTCTTATCGCCAATGCCAACTCTGTCGCTGAGGCCTTCTTTTTTTTACCCAATGCTCTGCTGTGCTCAACCCCGTCCCCGTAACACAGAAAACAGGGTATTTTGTGTACCCTCCTTTCTCCTAAGAAAATTAACCTTTTTAAAACGACACAAAATTAACCCCCCATGAACATGAAAAGCAAAATCTCTAGGGCAACTTGATGTTGTTATATTTTTCTTTAAGTTTTACAGAATGACCTATTGGTACGAGCCCTACTTTTTTCCTTTTGTAAAAGAAAACATTTTAAAATTCTTTTTGGAACTGTCAATAAAAGCCCCCAAACCTTTAAACATATGCTAGCATCCCATAAAAAAAAGTAGCCCTTTACTCAGTACAATAGAAAAGCTGGCCTCTGAATGGGAAATACTTTGCGTTCTGTTCCCGTTCGATAAAATAGACACCTGTGCCGGGTTTTTTAGCATTCGATTTCTTTTTGCAGTCTTGAAGCCAGTTTTAGCAGCTCTTTTGGTAGATAAAAATCTTAAACCCAAAACATTAAAGCAGACTGATAAACGAATTGGTTTGTCAAAATTTTTATCAGATGGCAAAAATATCGTATGTTTCTTCATCAGTGGGAGCAGGGGAGCAAATCTGTTTTATCATTTTTTTTTAACTCATAAAATTTTTTTACAGGTATTTCTTCACTATGGGTAAAATGGCGAAATACTGAAGGGATACTTGGGTATTGAAAAAATTTCTTTTTTTCTTATTGAAACCTTTTACTTCCCCGGGGAAAAACAGTCATCTAAATGATTGCTTGGTTCTCTCCAAACCATAGGCACTCCAAAATTAAATTTAGCCTTCTTTCCTTGAGACCATGATCTCAAAGTCTCAACACGGGTTTTTCACACTTTTTGTGAGGGGCCCAAGCTTGTCTTGGTTCCAATGGGACTTTGAAGTACCCAAAAAACACCCTTAAAAAAGTCAGTAAGTTTCCCTCTGAGTCTTTAAAATAAAGCTTCCCCAGATGTAGCAAAATATATTTGGATCTTTGAGCCTTGCTTCTGTGAGATGTAGAGGCCATTGGTTTGGGAGCAAACCAACTGCGGACAAAAAAAGAAAGAGTTGTTACTACCTGATTTTTCCTTGAATTTGCTACCCAAACCCCCTACCCTTAGGCTTGTTTCCCGAAAAACGGAGAAATCAAAAATACTAAAATTCAATGAAAATTCAATAATAAAACACTACCTTCGGACTTTTGCTGTGCAATTTGAATGTGTTTGTTTACTTTGTATCATAAAGAAGGGGAAGTTATCATTTTCAAAAAACGAAGATTTCCCAGTTTTTTGGGAGACAAAATTAAAAAAAAAACCTATAATCCCCCCCTTTTTGCTACACTACTCAAAGAAGGGATAATTTTTTTTAAATTCTGAAAAATGGAATATTACCTTACGCAAAACGTGATGTGATAGAAAAAATAATAAATTTTTGAATTCAGCCCCCTAAAATTATCTAAAACGTTTCTTAAATTCCATGCCAGATTTTTTTTTTTTTTTTTGGACCAGTGAAAATATAGTTTAGTTCACCCTCCTTGCGTACCCACTGAAAAGGGCCTTGAACTGGTTTTAAAAGGATGCTTAGGGTTGGTAATAAAAAGCCCTTTATCCCCTCTAAAACTCCCTCACCCTAGTTTTAACATCAAGTGGAGCTTCTTTTATTTTGTCTTTCAAAGGTTGGTCCACAAAGGCGTGTATTTTTTTAGTCTCTCCCTCACTTTCTTGACTAGTCACATTCTTCCGTGTCTTCATCTATCCAACTCCCCCTGTAATAGTTATAATGGTTCACGTACATCTCTACCAAAAAACATTTCGTTTGGTGGTACCCAAAGGCTTTTTTTTGGGTACTCCCATAGCATATAAAAACAGTGGCAAAAACCCTCATCCCAATCCTTTCAGTCTCAACGCAGTACTTGGTGAGCATGGATTTCGGGTTTGATCATCGCTCTAGGCCACCTTGACTCTCTGGGTGATAAGTTTGACAAGTGTTGTTTTATCCCCAGAGTACCCCTACTTCTTGAATAATTGGCTGAAAATAGCGCCCTGATCAGATTGGATTACTGTGGGTAGACCGAACTGGGGTAAATTCGGAGTACACAGGGATTTGTCCTGGTATTTATGCTTCTAAAGGGATCCTCAGGAAACGTGTGGCCCGACACATGAGAGTTAACAAAAACTGATTACCTAGCTGTTTTGGGGGAGAGGCCCCAAAAACAGTCAATGTGACTTAAAAAAGGTTCAGACACAGCAGGAAGGGGGGTGCAAAGGGCTGGGGGAAACCTTGGTTGGGTTTCCCGGCAATCTGATTTTGACGATCTGCAATATTTGGAGATATCAGACTTAATTCCGGGCCAAATAAAATATTTTGTCACTTTATCTGTAGTCTTTTTTACTCCAAAATGGCCTCCATAGTCATGAGCAATTTTTAACACCATAGGACGATGCAGCCGGTACCCAATTTGTCTCACATCGTCCCAGGGTTCATCTCCCGGGGTACATGGGAGGGTTCTGAACTTCCTATAAGCTTCCCAACTGCACATAAAAACAGACAGGCTCTTTTTCCTTTCTCCATGCCTAAGGCTTATAAAATAAGGGTCAGAGTGGGATCTGACTTCTGAGCGTCATCACTTTTTCCCGAGTCCCCACGCATTCACTCAATTTTTGACTAAAGATAACATCATATTTTGATATTTATTACTACATTTGATTGGTGGTTGGGGGTTACTTCTAAAACTTTTCTATCCCAAAAAATATACCAAGTTCATCATCTCCACTTACCCCCCAGTCCCCCACAATCCTTGTTCATTTTTTCACGGGCCGGGCTACTGAACAGCACACCAGGAAACAGCCTGAATTTCCTTTTAACCTCAGCAAGGGCCCTTTATCTAAGGGGGAGGAACACAAATGGACAGGTACACCTGCTCCCGCAACTCGTTTCCCCCAATAAAAAATAACTCCATCTACGGTAATGAATCTTGACGGCAACTTAAGGGGATGCTAAAAAAAATCAGTCTTGAGATAGAGCCTTTCTAAGGGTATATGGTAGATCCACCACTCCCCCCAAAAGTAATGCTCACCATGTAAACTTCATCATAAAGGAATGGCTCCCCTTTCCCCAAACTAGAGACGCTCCAGTATCCCCCCAAATAGTAAATGGAACAGGCGTACTATCCCTTGTCGACTGAGACGAAAACCCCCAAACATAAGGGCTGAAACAAATTTATGGGAACTATCTCGTTGCCCAAGGATCTGTGCAATCTGTTGGGTCGAATACCAATTAGCAAAATAGCTAGCTTCAATTTTTCCCCGGAAACCTGTTTTTTTTCCAACTTTGGGCATTTGAATTTGTGGGCCCAGGGTTCTTTCAAAAATTTCAAAAAAAGGGCCCTTTTTTTCAGCACCACCTCGCATTTTAAACCATATGTGGACTGGGGGCAAAAATTTTTATTCTGATTACTAAAATTACTTACAGGCGTACTATAAAAGTTGAAACCCTTTTTTATAGGACCTGTTTTTTCATAACCCTTTTTTCGGTTCTGCAAAAAGAGCTATATTTTCTGCAAGAGATGCATTTATCTAATGTCTTTACTTCCTTTTTAAGCAAATAAAACCCAAATTCCTGAAAGGGACACCCCTTAAGTATTTTTCCAGACATGAGCCACCAACTGTTCAAAAGAGTTACATCACCAGCAGCAAGCCATCTTTCTTTAGTTTTTTAGGGATACCTACCCCTGTAGGTTTGTTCGGTTCCCGCTGTTTTTGAAACTTTGCCCCAAAAATCTTCTTAAGTTTATATGCCTGAAGACGGAACCCTTTATAGTTTATAATTACTTTTTGTGACTTTTAAGTGATGGTGTCGATAACCCTTCCCTTTTTGTGAAAATCTGAACTAAAAAAACCAAAATTGATCAGGGGCCAAATAAGTGTTTTTGCAACATTTCAAATTTTAAGAAAAAAACCTTTTGGATCATATTCGTTAAAAGATGGGGAAACCTTTTGTAACTCTTGCACTCAAAAACCTCCCTTTTTTCCTATCTAATTGAAATTTTATCTAACAACGTCAACTGAAAACCGTTCACGTTCTCGATCCTGTAATTTTTCTCTCTCTAATTGAATTTCCAGCATTCGAATATTTCACTTTATTCGGTTCATCACACAAATTCAAAGCTTCAGTAAACATACCTCCATGTTAAAAAGGCATTAAACGCACTTTTAATTCTGCTTTTCTCCAAGAAATTTTAAAAATTTAAAATTATAATGAAAAGCTAATTTTATCCACTCAGCCTTCTTTAAAACAGACCCGTCAAAATATTTAAAGGGTGGGTTTAGCTAAACTTAAAGTCAAAAGGGGGTTGTTGCAGGAGCACATGTCCGTAAAACAAACACAGTGCACAATCACCTTCGGGGGGTGAATCAAAAAAAGCACTTAAACAATCCCAATCCAGGGGACCACATCGCGTAACCAATAACCAACACTAGTCGCGTAACACAATCACCCAAACGCAGTGACCACTCTCGGACAGGACCCCATTTGTTTGCCATAATTACATACTAACTAGGGGTCAAGGCAAAAGAAACAAAGTGATCCAGGTTTAACAAAATTATTTAATTTTTTTTTAAATGTCACTATAACAGACACCATACCATAACCACCACCCCCTTAACCTAAAGTGCTAAAATTTAAATTCACCAGCAGGAATAATAGTATACACAGTTTAAAACAAAAGTAAGTTTGTGGCCTAAAAAATCCTATAAAAAAACATATATAAAAAGGTGGGAAAAATACTCAAATGTTGGTAAAAGGGGGTTACCGCAGGAAGGAAGTCTTCACTTTAGACGCCAAACCAGTCTGCCTCCCCATGGGTTTAGCGTTCACAACCCCTTCGACACGTCACCCACCATTTCTCATCACATGACACGTCAGCGTAGTTCTCATTTAACCTTTTTTATGGGGACTCGGTTGATTAGTGGAAGTTACCACAATTGATTAGAGGAAACAAAGTGGCACCAAATCATCAAAACAAATTTGGAAAAGGGTGAAAATGGCGGGAAAAAGCTAATGTGAAAAGGAAAAACAAAGGTTGGAGAAAGACGAATTGGCTGGGTGAAAAAGAACGTTTGAGGGGACACCAACAAAAACTCTGGGTTTAAATGGTTGGGACCGTACAAAATAGTGGAATATTGAGAGATGGTGGGCATATGTTAGAAAATATATTTTACGGTGTACGTGTCAGAGAGGTCCAAAAAAAAAATTAAGCAATATATAGGAAGGATGGTTGGCTGTTGGAACCAGCAAAGTAGTATAATTGAGGAGGGAAATTGAACAACCACCACCTAGAGAGAAAGGGGGCCAGTGAGGAGATACGTAGAGGAAATTTAATGACGATGGTAAAAAATATCTCAGTGAGAAGAATATTTTGATGAAAGTCCCCCAGACCAAATTGTAAAGGTTAGGAGAATGGTTACTTTAGAGGTGTACATAATTACACTATCATAGACCCCCAAAAAAGGGGGTCGTTAGACCCCAGGATGTACTGGCTCTGAGCTTGCTCGTTGGGTGATTCAGGGGTGTAGCCTCAAAAAGGAGGTGAGCTTTAAACCCAAATTACGGAAGGGTATGGAGAAAAATTTAGTCTATTTCTCCCTCCCTTCCCCAAAAAAAAAACCTTACAAAAAATTTATCCCCTCGCACTCTATTCTTCCCTTAAAAATTTTAAACCTAAAAAAAAAATTTAAATGGTAAAGTCTTCTTTTTTATCCCCCTTTAAAAACTTTTGTAATTTTAAAAAAAAATATTTGACGGTGAAAAGGTTCAGAAGCGAAAAAAACCCAAAATTAGGAAGGATGGGGGCTTTTTAAAACCCGGGTTTAAAAAACTTTCCCCCACCAAAAAAAACCTAAACCCCCCCCTTTTTTAATGCCTTTAAAAAACCCCCCCTTTTAAAAAATTTTTTTCCCAACCTTTAAATTAAAATTTTTTTTGGGTTAATTTTTCCTTCCAAAACCCCCAAAGGGTCTTTCCCCAGGATTCTCTTTTTTCTCTTTTTTTTCAATTTTTTTTGGGGGGGGGTCTTTATCCCTTCAATATAAAAAAATTTCATCGTACCCCCCTATGCCTATTTTGGGGAAAAAGTAAATTAAAAAAGGGGGGAAAAAAGTCCAGTCGCGACTCTATATGGCTTCGGCCTATAAGAGATTAAAGGGCCAAAAAAAGGATGAAGTAGGGGGGGGGAAAAATTTTTTTATGTACCCCCAAACTGGTTAAATTTTTTGGGTGAGGGGAGGTGAAGAAAAAAAACGCAATACCATTTAAAATTATTGTTTTTGTAAAGTTCTTTTAAAAATTTGTAATTCCAACTTTAAATATTTTTTTTGTGGTGCAAGAAGACCCATATATGAAATTTTTAAAAGGGGAGGGTCTGATATTTTGTTGTTATATGTTCTGTTTTTTTGATGTACTTAGCTAGATATCTGGTAGAGTGTATTTAAAAGGACTGGGAACAAGAATTTTTTTTTTGGGGGGGGGGGGGGAAAACATTGTAACGCGAGAAAATGGGTTAATCCCCCCCTGACTCACTTGACAAAAAATTTACATTGATGGTAGAGTAAAGTAAAACATTTAGCTAGTTATTAAATGCTCCAATTTTTCTTCACTCCCAGTCCCCCAAACCTTTAGATATAGGTTTCCCGGGAATTTTTTACCTGTGGTCCTAGTGACGCACGGCAAAAAGGGGAGCAGGGGAAAAATTTCACCGCTCTCTCTCTCTTGCCAACTCTTGTCGAGAAAACCTCGGAAGAGGCGTGTCTTAAAAACCCTTTTTTTTTAAGGTTTGTTTCGGAACAGTGAGCTGAGCTGAAATGAGTGGGTGGTTTACCCCCGGCTGCATTTCCTTTACTTTTTCTTTAGTTTTTTTTAACCATCTTCTTCTCTTGACATCGAAAGATTCTTACTGGCTAAAGCTTTGAAGGGTTTTTTTTTCCCCGCTTACATTTAACCAAGTTTCTTTTTCCCCTTTTAGTTCTTTCGGGCTCAACTAAATCAGTCAGGGGACTTACTTACTTCTGCAAAGTTAAGGACAAAACTTTCTATAATAGGCCGGGCCATCCCTAAGAACGGACCATCCCTAAGACCGTTGGGACATCCTTACGAGGTCTGGGGCAGACATATTACAAAAGGCCTCAAAATTCTTGCTGATCTAGAGAAAACTTGTTCCACAAACCGACTTTATGACCAAGAACTGAAATGTTGCATGCCCCAACTCACTTTTAATAAATTAATAGGAATGAACTTGTCTTATCCTATCAAATAGAAAATGAAGGGGTCTATATGGGATTTCCAATCATTTGACTGTATAAATAAGATCATCAATATAACAGTTTATCCTTCTAGTCCTCTATTACTCCAGATGTAAATTTTTGATATGTACTTGGGGCATTTTTTAGGCCAAACGGGCATAACTCCTGTCCTGATAAAAAGTCCGGTTGCAGTAATGAAAGCACTTAGTATCTTACCTCTCTCAGATAAAGGTACCTGATAGTAGCCGCGCAACATATCAATTTTTGTCATACAGACAGCATTCCACAGAATCAATTATATCATTCAACCCTAGGAAGAGGATACAATCTCCTTTCGTCAAGCATCTTACACGTCTATAGTCGTTTACACATTCTCATTGATCCATCTGGTTAGGTATTAAAACACAAGGAGACGCCCCACTCACTCTTACTAGGCTCAACAAATTGGTTACTGAGTAAAAATTCTACCTCATCTTTCATATTTTGCATCTTTTTCTGGAGAAACAGATACGTGGAGCTTGCTTCACAGGGCAGCACCATCAAACTAGTACTACAATATCATGCTCTACAAACTGAAGTGGTTTGGGAGCATCAGAAACATATATCATTAAACTCATGCAAAAGGGTAGTTAATTCCAATTGTTAGATGATTTTCAAATGACATAGCTTTGAAATCCAGTGGAACTTAATACATCAGAGTTTTTGAGTTTAACATCCACCTTTATGTGAAATAATTTTTACCACTTTATTAGGTTGACTTTCTGAAATACCACAACATTCACCACTTCGCTGTAACATCCTGATACCCCCCCCCCCCACCCCCCCCCCACCTGTCAGCATATCTTTCAGTAGATGATATGAAACTAGATCATTTTCTTCTACGTCCTGGTGTAGCAATAATATAGTTTAGTTCACCCTCCTTGCGTAGCCACTGAAAATGGTCCCCTCGATACTTGGCTTGTAAAGGATACTTATGGTCTGGTAAATATAAAAGCACCTTATCTCCCTCTGCAAACTCCCTTCACCCTAGATTAACATCAGAGTGGAGTTGCATTTGGCCTTTGTGCTTTCAAAAGGTTGGTCTAGCAAAGGCGGTATTGTTTTAGTCTCTCCCTCACTTCTTGACATAGTCACACAGTCTCTCTGTGTCTTCATCTATCCAACTCTCCTGTAATAGTTTTACAAGGTCCACGTACATCTCTACCGAACAACATTTCGTTTGGTGAGTATCCAAGGCTTTCTTGTCGGGTACTCCGTATAGCATATAGAACTAGTGGCAAAACCCCTCATCCCAATCCTTTTCAGTCTCAACGCAGTACTTGGTGAGCAGGATTTCAGGGTTGATGCCAATCGCTCTAGGGCACCTTGACTCTCTGGGTGATATGCAGATGGACAAGTGTTGTTTTATCCCCAGAGTAGACATAAACTTGCTTGAATAATTGCTGTAAAATTGCTGCCCTGATCAGATTTGGATTACTGTGGGTAGACCGAACTGTTTGGTAAATATTCGGAGTAGCACAGGGATAATTGTCCTGGTAGTTATGACTTCTAAGAGGGACTGCCTCAGGATAAACGTGTGGACCGACACATGAGAGTAAACATAAACTGATTGCCTTTGCTAGTTTTGGGGAGAGGACCAACACAATCACTGGACGGACTTGAGAAAAAAAGGTTAGACACAGCAGGGAAATGGGGTGCAAAGGTGCTGGGCGGAATCACTTGGTTGGTTTACCGGCAATAGGGCATATAGGACAAGATCTGCAATATTTGGAGATATCAGACTAATTCCAGGCCAAATAGAAATATTCTTGTCACTTTATCTGTAGTCTTTTTTACTCCTAAATGGCCTCCAAGTATGCTCATGAGCCAAAAGTAACACCATAGGACGATAGCAGCCGGGTACCACAATTTGTCTCACACGTACCAGGGTTCATCTGCGGTACGTCGGGAGGTCTGAACTTCCCACAACGCCATTCCAAACTGCAATAATAACCAGACAGGCTCTTCTTCCATTTCATCCATGCCTAAGGTCTTCTGAAAATAATGAGGGTCAAAAGTAGGATCTGACTTCTGAGCGTCAATCAACATTTCCCGAGTCCACCACACATTCACTCATATTTTGGACTCAAGACTAAACATCAGATACTTTGATATTTATTAACTACATTTGAATTGGTCAAGGTTGGGTAACTTCTAAAAACTTTTCTATCACCAAACCAATATACCAAGTTCATCATCTTCCACAGTTTCTGCACCTCAGCTCTGACAGGGTTTGGACGTTGGCTACAGCAGCTTGGAGAAGTGTAGTATTCCCCCGGAGCCGTGTAGTCAGTCTGGTTTGGCTCACCCAAACATGCTGGCTCGCAGACATGCAGTGTGCCAGCGTTCGATGAAGTACAGGAGGATCTCGAGAGAGTGACTCTGATCTGCAGCGAAACGGGTACAGCGTCGTTTAAACCGACGTAGGGGAAGATGGTCGTTCCAGATCGTGAGCAGAGGTCAAGGGCAGGAGCAGGAGGCCCGTACGATGGAGGTAGAACAACATCAGAGGCAGGGGCAGGAGGCCCCACAGCGTTGGGAGGGAAGACGAATCAGAGGGAAGCGTTCTGTATTTTCCCACTGGGCGACTTAATGACCACTATCCCAGAAGAGAGGTGTGGGGGCAGCGCGGTTGGCCTGTGAAGCATCGTGAGTTCCGGCACCGTTGTTGAAGGAGGGAGTGGAATAGGCCGTTTGTGACTGTGGAGGGGCAAGCTGCGGTGGACAACGCCTAAGTCAGTTGGTTTCAAGATAGCTGCCTGTTGACCTTGGTAAGTTTGAAAGATATAACAAAGTCTTTATAGAGCCCTATGATAAGGAAACTAGAACCCAGAGTTGTTGCTGACCATGACGTTAATGTTGTTTGGGCCCAAAAGCGTCACGTGATCAACAAGCAAGAAAGGCAAGTGTTGTGGCACTTATGACGGGGTGGTTCCAGATCGCATCTGGGTGGCCAGGGAATGGATGGAAGGAGAGTGGAGAAAATATGTGGAGCTGCCTCCTAGGGTTTAATTGCTGTAGGTATGGCCATCAAGGCTGGCGTTGTCGATATGAACAGTGTGTCGTTTTTGTAGTGGGAAAGCACAGCAGTAAGGATGTGCTGCGAAGGATCAGGAGGGTGTGTGATCTCCACCTAAGTGCTGTAAACGTGGTCAGGCCCATAACGCAGGCTCTACACGGTGTGCGAACAAGGACCGCGTTAATGAGTGCAGCAAGGTCATTCGAATGCAGCTCCGAGACCAGATTTTGCCTGCACCACCTCCTGAGAGGAATGGCGTGGTCCCTGCATGAGTGATCAAGACGAGGCATCGGCAGTGGCAGTGTGGTCCCTGCCTTCACGTGATATACCAAAAAACGTACCGACTCAGCCTCAAAGCAGGGCGCTGATGATGGGACTAGCAACCATTCTGAAGTATTGGACTCCACGCAGGGCCGGCGGCGGGATGTGGCAGGGGCGGCGGCTGCGTCTGAGGAGGGCGCGCCACCATCGGCCGCCAGTTAAGAGCCCCCAAGACCGAGCTGTGTTGCCTTCCCTGCGACAGAGGAATTTGGCCGACGATGTGGAGGACTAATGATGCCCTCAGGTGCCTGTAGTTTGCGTTACCAGACTTGAGGTGACAATAGGAAGCTGCAGGAACGACTCCGGAAAAATTATAAGAGCGGCCAAGCGACGTGGGACAAGGCAGGCGTCTACGACAGAAAACGGGAGCTGAGGGGAGGTTGGTGAGACCTAAGAAAGAAATCACTTCACTCGTTGGATGTTGACAGAGTTTCTCGCTAAAAAGCGTGTGTTGGGTGATGAGATGCAAGGGTATGATTTAAACAAGGTGTTACTGGAAATAGTGCAGCATTGGTAACAAAGCATACAAACTCTCCAAATGTATATCCTGAATGTAAATGGCATTGGTGCTCGGTTACTGACCTGCATTGTTGTGTTGCATAATGATAATTGCTGTGGTGCATTGCAGGAAACACTGGATCGGGATGCACTCTTGTGCCACTACGTTAACTATCAACATTCGTTCTCGCGGCGGGTGAGGTGTAGAGGCATGGTTGTTGTTGTTAAAAGTAGATACACAGTTGAGTTGGTGTCACCACCTGGGAAACATGGTGGAATGAGTGCATTGCAGTTAAACTCAGGCTTGTGCTAGTTGTCTTACTTTGGTTAATGTATATGTGAGCCAGAATTCACTAAGGTTTGAACACTTACGGATTCAGTGTTTCGTGACCCTACTTGATCGGTTGGGGAATTTAAATGCCAGCATGATTCACTGGGTTCCGTGGAAGAGGAATGGAATGGTACTGTTTGGCACAGTTCCTTAATGACTATGATGACGTGAGTTTACTTGGGGATGGACTCAACCCACGCACTTGCAGTGGAGGGAGAATTGATTCTGCGTGCCTGTTTACCACTGAAGGTTATGGGGGGTAAATGTGGATTGGTTTCTGAGTTACTAAGTGATCATTTTGCGTTATATGTTGAGTTACCTCTGGGAAGGCGCTTGCCAATCATGAAGGTGCGATATACGAATTCACCCATTAATAAAAGGATTCGTTTTGTAATCAGTTGACTGCTTGGTATAGTCGTATCGCCCACACGATGTAGACACATTCTTACGAAGATTTAGTTAAACAAATAGTTACAGTAGTAGATAAGAAACGGCAGAAGGCAAGAGTCCTCCTGTAAGGAGAAATTATACCCAAGGATGTGCAAGTTGAGCTGGAATACACTCTACGGCGGGCTCATCAGCGAGTGGATTCGGTCGGGAAACACTGACGAAGCGAGGGAGTGGCCATTGGCAAGAAGTAGCGAAAGGTGTAGTTGGTTGAGAGGAGGCAAGGGTAAAGTATTGGGAGGTTTTCGGACAACATAGCTGCAACACGGGAGCACAACAGAAATTGGAGTGAGGTTAATAGGGTGGAGGGGTGCACAGAGGTGTGAGGGTGGTGGGGGACAACAACTAAAAAAAAAAACAATTCCAAAAAAAAACAATCCACAGACAGTAAGCTGATATTTGATGGATAAGTGGGCTCGTGCAGGACAGCATGTCTTGTTTGCCAGGGGAAATTACTCAAGATTGCCAGCACCATGAGTTTGGGAGGAGTGCTTTTATACGTACTTGTATTGACAGAAGGACCGTTCGTGTGACTGCTATCACGAGAGATGGAACTGTTGTGCTCGGTCAAGAAGGGAAAATCCACAGCTCCTGGTGCTGATGGGCATTACGTATGAAATTCTGAATTGTTTGGCGAGTATGGAGAAGGGACATGGTTAGATTTATATATGGAGTTGTCAGCTTGGGGAGATACCAAGAAAATGGAGGAAGCTGTTGTAGTTCCGGTTCCTAAGAGCAGCGGAGGCCACAGGCCTGTGTCCCTAACATAATGCATGTGTAAGAGATGGAGAGAATAATTTTGAAGAGGTTATATATCTGCTTGGTGATAATATTTCCAGTTAATTTGTATTGGTTTGTTAAAGGTAAAAAAGTAAATATATTGTGTCATTGCTTGTCTCCGAATCCAGATGATTACGCAGAGTTTTTGTGGATCTACAAGGTGCCTTTTGATAAGGCAAAATGGTCACAGATATATATGAGTGGCTAATCTGGTGATTTCTTGGTAAGATGCGGGGTTGGATATCTCACTATCTTAGTAATAGGAGTACAAGGGTTTGGTTGAAGGAAATTTTATGTTGTCGCCCATTTTGAGCTGGGAACTCCCCACGGAGGGGTTCCTCAGTCACACATATGTAATGTTTAATTGACTAGAATTGCGACCGATGTGTTATTCTTCTGGTGTTCAAGCCTATAATTTATGCAGACGGACATTATTGATCCAGTCCTCTGGTGTGGCTCAGATGCAGGTTCCTCTTGGAATCAATTCAGCCGTTAATTGCGTTCACTAGGGCTGTTGGTAATGAGGATGGAAGAAAAAAATCAGTGTAGGCGAGCCACAGAAATAATTTTTTTTTTTTTTTTGCCACTGACATTTAAATGGATAAGGTACTTGAAAGAGTACAAGCATCAAGTAATGTGGGTATGTATGTAGGGTTATAATAAGACTGCAAAGAAAAGAATGCTGAATTACGACATATTGAGGCCTTATGTCGGGGCAGACTAGTGCCAACTGCGTGCTTTGTCCCACTCAGGGACCGTGGGTTGGTTTACAATCCTACGTATGATGTAGATCAGTACTGTTCGGTCGATAATTGACTATTGCCGCAACATGCTTGTCTGTTTGGGAATGACTCGGGTGAACAGAATCGAAACTGTTGCAAAATGAGGCCATGAGGATTATATTTCGGGTGTCAACGAAATGCTATGATTGATGCAATTGCCCCCCCCCGCTTGGAATTGAATTTACCTAGTGTATGTGACAGGATACAGGAACTCAATGTAAAAGTGTTGTAAAATATGTTAGACCCGAGTGGCCAATCGGATGTTTGAGGGATCATGCAATGCATTAGGAGGAGTAAAGCAGCCTTTGTAAAGAATGTAAGGAACACATGGTTAAGTACAGGTTGCCACATTTGTTTGTCCTTTACAGTTGAACACCAATCCCTCCCTCCTGGGAGGAGGCGAGAGCGGAGGTGGTAGTTGAACCTTTATCTATTGAAGAAATACGAGTTTATTCCGGGCTATATGAGGGCTGGTACTGCCATATGGTTGATTGTCTTCCCAAGGATAATGCTATACATCGTTTTTTGGTGATGGTTCGGTGAGTGACGATGGGCGGGCGGTGTGGTATACTGTGTGGGACTATGACCGGATTTCAGGAGAAATGTGAGAGTACTGTAACTCTTGATTGTCCGATGGTATTTCATTACTCAGCTGAACTGTATGGTATTTATGCTGACTCTTTGTCGTGTGCAAGGACAAAGGCAAAGGGATGTGTTGGGTGGGGGCGGGGTGTCATATTTTGTGGATGTAGGGCAGCTTAGATTCTCTTACATAGTCGGCGGCCTGTGTATGTAGAGATAGTGTCTTTTATGTAAAACCGTATGAAAAGCATTAAGGGTACACGTTCACTGATACCCTCTCATGTTGCATTCCCCACAAATGAAACGGAGGATGTTTTGGCCAAATGTGGAAACTGAGAAGGAGGATATTGATTCATTTGTCACTTATCCATAAGGGCAGAATCCGAAGGTATAGTTAGGAAGGAACAGTATGTATTGCCAGAGGTAGGATGACTTTTGGTTTGGTTTGACGGGAGCATGCCGATAGTGGTACATTTAGGAACTACGATACCGGTTAGTGATCATGTTGCGTTACTTATGGTAAAAAGGGTTACGCAAAGTGGACGCTGTGAAAATGAGGATGAGGTTAGGTATAAATATTATTGGCAGTTCACACAGGAGTAGCTACTGTAGAGGAAGGACACGGTGTAGGGTTTGTTGGGCTGAAAATGGTCACACTTTAGAGCATTATGTGCTGCGGTGTTCGTGTGTCAGGGTTTCGGAACAATACAATTGATGATGTGACTGAACAGATCATATGGATGTGCAGCAATGGAGTAGTGGAAGAAATTTTAGGGAAATGTAAGGATTTTGCCCCGCCACGGTGATTGCGTGCGTGTTTGTTGTTTGTATGTCATCCTGTAATGGTGGGAATGTGGGTGTTGTTTCAGTGTAGTTTTCTTTGGCCCTCTTCCGGGTTATTGGTTAAGGTATGAATTGTCGTTTGTATGTCGTTGTACTTTTGTGTTTTGTGGATGATGTTTCAGGCAATATTTCTTTGCTAAATGTTGCGGTTTCTAATTAAAAAAAAAAATTAGTAGGTGTTCTATTTTGTTTGTCAAGGGTTTTGTGATTGTGGGAGATGTTCATGAGAGAATTTGTACTTGGGAATGTGGTACTGGGTGTGATTAGGAATTCTGTTTCATCCATTTGTCTTGTGTTGTAAACATTGACAATAAAGTTATAATTCAATCAATCTCTTCTCTCTCCTCTCTCTCGCAGGTCTGATTCCCGAGTATGGATTTGAGATGCGCAAGACGTCGTGCCATGGTGGGCGACCGAGAGTCGGGGACACGTGCAACCTCGCCGCCTTCCTCAACCATCGCCAAGAAAACTGCTCCTCGACAGAAAGGTACACCACACATACCAAATTAGCCTACACAACACTCACAATAGTCTATATATACCACACACACAAACGACAGTACACACGCACACACACACATAACTCCATAAAAAATAATCACTCAATATAGGAGAAAATACAAAATCCTAAAGTAACCACAGGAGCATGAGACTGAAACCCTTATAAATTATCAGTTAGTAGAGAATCTTATAACAGTTTGAGGTGAGTTTTAACCCCTTTGAGACCCAGAACGTAATTTCCATTGTAATTTGGCTACCGATTAGACAATTTTAGTGAATATAAGCAATTGTTAAAATATAATAAATAAAAGAAAAAAAATAAAAAAATAAAAACGACCAGTTTAGTATCCTTATCGACTAATTTGGTACCTATATAATTAAGTAATGTTCGTAATTTGTATGGCTAACAACATACAATGTTTATAAGCAAGGAAGATATGGGGTGAAGGGGTTAATGGTGTGCGGCCTGTCAGGTTTCCCGGGTGGGCAAGGAGGAGATCCAGCGCGCCTTGGACATGTTGGGGCAAGGAGGGGCGCGCATACCTGGCCGAGGTGCATCCCAGCCGAGGCAAGGACCGGAGGCATGTACGGCGAGGCAAGAAGGACTGTGGTGGAGTTAGCGCGGGGGACTCTAGTAATTGATTACTAATGAGATAGCAATTAATAATAATGATGATACTAGTAATAGTAATAAAAATAATAAAAAAATACTAGTTGCATGAAAGTCGACGGAGTCAGTGAAGCAGTGGCAAAGGCAAGAAGGACTGTGGTGAGCAGCCCGGGACGTTCATGCAATAATATAACAGTTCAGTTGTGGGCGGGAGTCTGGCCTTTTTTTTTATCGGTACTCCCTGATGTTTTCTCTTCTAGTGTCTGGTCTTTATAGTTTGTCTTCTACAATAAAATCAACAATAATACATCACCGATACTGATAATGACTAAAAATTCTGACAATAACAATAGTAATAATAATAACAAAAAAAATAATATTGCAAAAAGTCGACGAAGTTAGTTGAAACGCGGCACGGCGTTTACGAAGTATTCAAACCACACTGTTTTCTTCTGTACCGACTTTCTTCGCTCCCCCTTCGCGCGCGAGCTTCATGATAAATGAAAGCGTAAGGCGCGCGCTTCTAGTTAGATAATTGCGTTTTCCTTTTCTCTCTGGCTCACGCCCCCTTAGGGAAATTACCCACGCCACCTATGGCGGGGCGCACCCCCCAGATTAAGAATACACGCTTTAACAAGGTTTCTCCCCGTCAGTTCGCCCCGCCGGGAGTCTGGGGCCGGGGGAGCTGGCGCGACTGTTGACGTGCGAGGTGAGGCCGAGGAGATGGATTCCGTCGCTGCACATGAAGGACACAGCCTGGTGGACCTCGAGCAGTACGCCCACGAGCTGGTGGCCGCCGCCTAAATTCCATGCATGAAAACAGGTGGAACCCAAAGTTGATGTCTGGAAGTTTACAGTTACTACCACGTGTAGGTATCACGGCCTTTGTAGCTTCCTGATTTTCTATGTTCTTATATATAGTCATCATGTTCTGAACAAATTTTCAATCTAAATAAAGAATAAAAACGATAAATAAGCTAATAACCTAAATAAAAGCTAATGAGTCCTAAAAATGCATCAAGGTATCCCGGGGAGGCGACGAGGTTGAAGTTTTATTTTTTCTACACCCACGCATCATTATTCTCACTAAATACATCTACTTACTAGCGCAGCGATGCCCTTGAGTCACAGCCGGGATCTCGTAGCCAACAACATTTGAAAATCGATCTTTGTATGGTGGTACACTGCGCTTTGAGCCAGGGCGTGAGTGATGTTGGTGTAGTCAATGCATGTAGTGGGGTTTTCTCGGAAGGTGGTGTGTGGCGCTGCAGTTGGAATCGCCAGTCCACACGAGAATCTTGTGAACATAATTATGATATGATATTTTAATATAAGAACGAAAACAATGGAAATCAAGAGCATTGAGCTAAAGGAGAGAGAAAGAGATAAAGAGAAGGAAGAGAAGAGCTTAGAAATTAACAATCCAAGAGTTGAGAAAATATAATCCAGAAACTCAAAGTAAAATAGCTAAAAAGACAAAAATATCACTTTTACACACCCCTAGCCAAACTAGCTATTCTGTGCATGCGTTCTGGAGGCGTTGTTTACCTCTTTGGAGCCTAATTATGGACGGATATACTTGAGGTCTTCGCTAAAAGGTCTCTTGTTCATGAGAAGGTCGTAAGGCAGGGCGCAAGGGGAGCAGGTATACGGTAGTAGTTCATCCAGTGGATATTCTTCAAAATCCATCCCTGCCTGCCAACACACAAGAAAGTCACGCATTATCATGGTGCACCTTACTAAACGCCAAGAGTTTGTCAGCCTCTCTGTGTTGCTACTGGTGTTGCCTGAACCCACCTGCTCTTTCAGGGACGTGTGTCAGGAACTCTGTGACGGTGAAGGACACGTTGCCGCGCTCGCCCCGCCCGTGCAGCTCCTTCAGGGCGCTCTGCAGAGGAACGTACCCCCCGCGCCCCGCCCACGTCAATCTAGAAATGTTAAAATTACCAAAAGGTTTATCATGCAATGAAATGCTTGTTTGACTATTTAATGATGATGACTCAAACTTGCAGAAGCAGCAGTAACAATGAGAACGGCCCCATTAAGCTAAGGGACTCACTTGGAAGAAGGCATCGGGGCTCAGTCGTTGAACTTGTCCCTGTAGGCGGAGACGAGGCGTCGAGGGGGTGGCGAGCCGTCATGATCGCGGCCGTGGCGGGGGGAACGCAGGGCGGCCAGTGGCCTGCCTCGCCTAGCTGCTCGCGGCGGCAAGGAAGAAAGCAGTAAGGGGCCCTGATACATATTATAAATGTATCTTTAACTAATATATTCATCTATATACAATATACGATGATGAGGAAAGATACGATTACGATGATGAAATGCGAAGATAAGTTAAAAACAACTATCCACAAATATATATAGCTATATATACTATACTTTCCATTCTTCAAGTCACTTGTGGGAATGATTCAACCAACCACACCTCTCAATTAGTTGAGTGGTAGTTTTGTCCCCCCCTTGTGAGGGAGGTATTGTGAGGCACAAGTAAGGAGCGAGAGACAGGGGCACGCTGAGACACAACGGGGGTGGGTGGGGAGAGAGATGACGAGGGGTGGATAACACCCCGGCGAAACAAAAAGCCCGAAACAAGGGGGGGCAACAGTGAAAACGACCAAGAAAAAGAATGCGACCGAGGGGTCGTCTATTTGTGGGTGGTCTTGGTTCATTTCCACAAGTGACTGATAGAATGGAAAGTAAGTAGATATACAGATAATATTTGTGATAGTGTTTTAAACACTTAATCTTCCATTTCATCATCGGATCGTATCTTCCATCATCATCGTATATTGATATAATGATATATTAGTTTAAATATCATTTATAATATTGTTATCAGGGGCCCTTTACTGCTTTCTCCTTGCCGCAGCGAGCAGCTAGGCGAGGCAGGCACACTGGCCCGCCCTCGTTCCCCCGCCACGGCCGCGATCATGGACAGGCGCGCCACCCCTCGACGCCTCGTCTACGCTACAGGGACAAGTTCACGACGGAGCCCCGATGACTTCTTCCAAGTGAAGTCCCTTAGCTTAATGGGCCGTTCTCATGTTACTCTGCTTCTTGCACGTTTGAGTCATATATTAAATAGTCAAACAAGGCATTTCATTGCATGGTATAAACTTGGTAATTCACTTTTAATTGGACGAGCGGGGGGCGGGTGGACAGTTCCTTCTCGCAGAGCGCCTGAAGGAGTTGCAGCGGCGGGGCGAGCGCGGCAACGTGTCCTTCACTCACAGAGTTCCTGACACAGTCCCTTGAAAGAGCAGGTGGGTTCAGGTCAACCACCAAGTAGCAACCAACAGGGAGCTGACAAACTCGGCGTTAGGAAGGTGCACCATGATATGCGTGACTTATTGTGTGTGGCAGAGCAGGATGGATTGAAGAATATCCACTGGATGAACTACTAACCGTACCTGCTCCCCTTGCGCCTGCCTTAAGACTTCATCATGAAACCAACAGAGACATTTCGCGAAGACTAAAAGTATATCGTCCATAAATTAGGCGCCAAAGAGGTAAACAAACGCCCCGAAAACGCATGCACGTATTAGCTAATCTGGCAGGGGTGTGTAAAGTGAATTTTGTCTTTTACTATTCTCACTTTAGTTTCTGGATTATATTTCTCAACTGCGATTGTAATTTCTAAGCTCTCTTTTCTCTTCTCTTTCTCTATCTCCTTTAGCTCAATGCTCTTGATTTATTGTTTCTTTCTGTATATTAAATCATATCATAATTATGTTACAGATTCGAGCTGGATGGCGATTCCACGTGGCGCCACACACCACCTCGCCCCACTACATGCATACTACACCAACATCACTCAAGCCCTGCTTCAAGCGGGTACCACCAATACAAGATCGATTTTCAAAATGTTTGGCTACGAGACCCGGCGATTGCTCAAGGGCGCGCTGAGCTAGTAAGTAGTGAGTTTAGTGAGAATATATGCGTGGGTGTAGAAAAAAAAACTCAACCTTCTCGCTCCCGGGTACCTTGATACATTTAGGACTCATTAGCTTTATTTAGGTTATTTTTTAGCTTAGTTAGCTTTTTATTTTTATTTTTAGTTGAAATTGTCAGACATGATACTTATATATAAGAACATAGAAAATTCAGGAAGCTACAAGGGCCGTGTACATACACGTCGGTAGTAACTGTTAAAAACTTCCAGGACATCACTTTGGGTTTCCACTATCATCAGTGGAATTTAGGCGGCGGCACCAGCTGCGTGGGTACTGACTCGAGGTCCACCAGGTGCTGTGTCCTTCATGGGCAAGCGACAGGATCATCTCCTCGCCTCACCTCGCACTTCAAACAGTCGCGCCGCTCTCCCGCCCAGAATCCGGCGGGGCGGAACTGACGGGGGAGAAACACTTGTTAAAGCGTGGATCTTAATCTGGGGGGTGCGCCCCCATAGGGGTGGGCGGGGTAATTCCCTAAGGGGTGCGTGAGCCAAGAGAGAAAAAGGAAAAACTCAATTATTTAACTAGAAGCTCGGCCTTCGCTTTCATGATATCATGAAGCTCGCGCTGCCGAGGGGGAGCGTAGAGTAAAGTCGGTACAGAGAAAACAGTTGTGGTTGAATAACTGCGGTAACGCCGTGCCGCGTTTCACTAAACTTCGTCGATTTTATGCAATATTTATTTTTTGTTATTATTATACTATTGTATTGTCAAGAATTTTTAGCATTATTCAGTATGTTTCTTTATTATTGGTTGATATTATTGGAGAAAGAAATAATAAAAGGGACCAGGACAGCTAGAGCGAAACATCAGCGGAGTACCGATAAAAAAAAAGAGCCAGACTCCCGACCCACAACTGAAACTGTATTATTATTGCATGAAAAGTCCCGGGCTGCTCACCACAGTCTTCTTCGACTTGCCACGCTTCACTGACTCCGTCGACTTTCATGCCATAGTATTTTTTATTATTTTTATTTACTATTACTATTTCATCATTATTATAATTGCTATCATCAATTATCATTATATAGTTCCGCGCTACTCACCAGAGTTTCTTGCCCTCGCCGTACAATGCTCCGGTCTTGGCTCGGGCTGGGGATGCACCTCGGCCAGGTAGGCGCGCCCCCTCCTTGCCCAACACTGCCAAGGCGCGCTGGATCTCCTCTTGCCCACCCCGGGAAACCTGAAGGCCGCCACACCCATAACCCCCTTCACGCCCATATCTTTCCTTTGCTATATAAACAATTGTATGTTGTTAGCCATAAAAATTACGAAAGTTACTTAATTAATATAGGTACCAATTAGTCGCTAAGGATTACTAAAATGGTCATATTTATAAAACATTGCTTATATTCACTAAAAAATTGTCTAATGGTAGCCAAATTACAAATGGAAAATTACTTTCTGAGGTATCAAGGGGGTTAAAAAACTCAACCTCAATTTATAGATCTCTACTAACCTGATAATATATAAGGGTTTCAGTCTCATGCTCTGGGGTTACTTTAGGATTTTGTATTTTCCTCCTATAGTGATGTGAGTATGGTTTATGGAGTTATGTGTGTGTGTGCGTGTGTACGTGTTTGTGTTGTGTGTATATATAGGGGACTATTGTGGAGTGTGTGTGTAGGACCTATTTGTCTAGTGTGTGTACCTTCTGTCGAGGAGCAGTTTCTTGGCGATGGTGAGAAGGCGGGCGAGGTTGCACTGTGTCCCGACTCTCGTCGCCCCACCATGGCAGCGACGGGTCTTGCGCATCTCAATCTCAGACGGGATCAGACCGCGAGAGAGAGAGAGAGGAGAGAGATTGATGATTGATAACTTTTGTCAATGTTACAACACAAGACAAATGGATGAAAACAGATTCTAATCACACCCAGTTACCACAATCCCAATACAAAGTACATCGCATGAAAATCCTCCCACAATCACAAAAACACCTGAAAAACAAAAATAGACACCTACCTAATTTTTTTTTTATCATTAGAAACCGCCAAAATTAGCAACGAATATTGCACTGAAACATCATCCCCAAACACAAAAGTACAACGAACATACAAAGACAATCATACATTAACCAATAAAACCGGAAAGAGGGACAAAGAAAAAACTACACTGAAAACCAACACCCACAATTCACACAAGTACAGGAGGAAACATACAAACAAACAAACACGCACGCAATCACCGTGGCGGGGCAAAATCTTACTTTCCCTTAAAATTTCTTCCACTTACTCCATTCTGCAACATCCTATGATCTGTTCAGTCACATCATTCAAATGTATTGTTCCGAAAACCACTGACACACGAAACACCGCAGGCACAAAAATGCTTAAAGGGTGACCATTTTCAGCCCCCAAACACTACACCGGGTCTCCTCTACAGTTAGCTACCTCTGTGTACTGCCAAATAATATTTATATCCTAACATCATTCCTCATTTTCACAGCGTCACTTTGCGTACCCTTTTACCATAAGTAACAGCAACATGATCACTAACCTGATCGTAGTGTCTAAATGTACCACTATCGGCATGCTCCAGCTAATCTCATCTACCTCTGCAATACAATACTGTTCCTTCCTAACTATACTTGGATCTGCTTATGGAGAAGGACAAATGAAATCAAATCATCCTTTCTAGTTCCACATTTGGCCAAAACATCTGCCGTTTCATTTTGGGGAATGCCAACATGAAGGGTATCCAGTGGAACGTTGACTTAATGGCCTTTTCATAAGGGTTTTACATAAAGACACTATCTTAACATACAAAGGCCTCCCGACTATTAAGAGAATCTAAAGCGCCCTACTATCCACAAATATATACACATCCTGCCTTTGTCTTGCAACACGACAACGAGCAGCATAAATACATAAGTTTCAGCATGAGTAGATGAAATACATCAGACAATCGAAGAGTTACAGTACTCTCACATTCTCCGACATTCCGTCATAGTAAACACACTCAGGATACCACAAACAGCCCCGCCCATCTTCACTCACCGAAACCATAACAAAACAACATGTATAGCATTATCCTGGGAAGCAATCAACATATGCAGTACCAAGCCCTCAGATAGCCGGAATAATAACTCGGTATTTCTTCATAGATAAAGGTTCAACTAACCACCTCCGCTCTCGCCTCCTACAGGGAGGGAGGGGATTGGTGTTCAAACTGTAAAGGGACAACACAAATGTGCAACCTTTACTTAACAGGGTGTTCCTAACATTCCTTACAAAAGGCTGATTACTCCTCCTAATGCATGCAGATTCCCTCACAAACATCCGATTGGCCACTCGGTTCTAACATATTTTACAAACACTTTTAACATTGAGTGCCTGTATCTGTCACATACACTCGGTAAATTCAATTCCAAGAGCATTGCATCAAATCATAGCATTTCGTGACACCCGAATATAATCCTCATGGCCTCATTTTGCAAACAGTTCGAGTCTGTTCACCCGAGTCATTCCCAAAACAGACAAGCATGTTGCGGCTATCAATTATCGACGAACACAGTACTGATTACATCATACGTAGATTGGTAAAACCAACACCACGCTCCCTGAGTGGGACAAGCACGCAGTGGCACTAGGTCTGCCCCGACATTAAGCCTCAATTGTCGTAATTCAGCATTCTTTGCAGTCTAATATAACCTACATACATACCCAGTACTTGTATGCTGTACTCTTTCAAGTACCTTACATTTAATGTCCGTGCACTATTCTGGGCTCTACACTGGATTTTTTGTCTTCACCTCCTTAACAACAAGCCCTAGTGAAACGCAAAATTACGGCTGAATTGATTTCAGAGCAACCTGCATCTTGAGCCCACAAAAGAGGACTGGACAATATGTCGTCTGCATTAAAATATAGGCTTAAACACCAGGAAGGATACACCATGGTGCAATTCTAGTCAGTAAAAACATTAAAGTAATGTGGGAACTGAGAACGACCTCCTGGGGGAGTTCCCAGCTCAAAATGGCGAACAACAGAAAATTTCCTTCATACCAAACCCTGCACTGCCTATTACTAAGATAGTGAGATATCCAACCAGCATCTTACCAGAAACACCCAAAGAAGATTAGCAACTCATATAATATCATGTGACCATTTGCCTTATCAAAGGCACCTTGTAGATCCACAAAAACTCTGCATGTAATCATTGGATTCGAGGAGAAAAGCCCCCAATGACACAATCAGATGTACTTTTACTTTAACAAAACCATACAAATTACTGGAATATTATCACCAAGCAGATATAATAACTATTCAAAAATTATTCTCTCCATCATCTACACATGGAATGACTGTTAGGGAACAAAGGCCTGTGGCCTCCGCCTTGCTCTTAGGAACCGGGAACTACAACAGCTTCCTTCATTTTTCTGGTAGTCTCCCAAGCTGAAAACTTCATATTAAATAAATCTAAAACAATGGTCTTCTCCCATACTCGCCAAACAATCAGAATTTCATACTAATGCAATCAGCCACCAGGAGCTGTGGATTTTCCCTCTTGGACCGCAGCCAACAGTTCATCTCCGTGATAGCAGCAACGAACGGCTTCAATTCGCAATACAAAGTACGTTATAAAAGCACTCCTCTACCAAACTCATGGTGCTGGAAGAAATCTGAGTACATTTCCCCTGGCAAACAAGACATGCTGGCTGCACGAGCCCACTTATCCATCAAATTCATCAGCTACTGTCTGTGGATCCCCACCACCCTCACACCTCTGTGCACCCCTCGCACCCTCCTATTAACCACTCCAGATTTCTGTTGTGCTCGTGTTGCAGCTATGTTGTCCAGAAAACCCTCCCAATACTTTACCCCTTGCCTTCCTCTTCTTAACCACACTACCACGTTTCGCTACTTATTGCAATGCAATCCTCGCTTCGTCAGTTTTTTCCGGACCGAATTCCACTCCTGATGAGCCCGACGTAGAAGTGGTATTTCCAAGCCTAACTTCACATCCTTGGTATAATTTCTCCTTACAGGAGTACTCTTGCGCTCTGAAGTATTCTTATCTACTATGTAACTCTTTGTTTAAACTAAATCTTCGTAGAATGTGTTACATAGTTGGTGGGCGACGATACGACTATAACAAAGCAGTCAACTGATTAACAAAACGAAATCCTGTTATTACTGGTAATTCGTATATCGCACCCTCCATGATTGGCAAAGGCCTTTCACAGAGGTAAACTCAACATATAACGCAAAATGATAACTTAGTAACTCAGAAACCACTTCACATTTACCCCCAATAACTTCAGTGTTAAGCAGGCAGCATAATCAATTCTCCTCACTGCAAGTGCGTGGGTGAGTCATCCCCAAGTAAACGCACGTCATTCATAGCTCATTTAAGGAACTGGTGCCAAAACAGTACCATTCCAGTTCCGCTGCCAGCGAACCCAGTGAATCATGTCTGGCAATTTAAACCCCAACCAGCAAATAGGGTCACGAAACACTGAATCCGGTAAGTGTTCAAAAAAAACACTTAGTGAATTATGCTCAAATATACATTAACAAAGATAAGGACAACTAGCAGGCAAGCCTGAGTTTAACTGCAAGGCACTCAATTCCACCATGTTTACCAGGTGGTGAACACCAAACTCAACTGGTATACTACGTTTAACATACACAACACCATGCCTCTAAACACCCCTCACCCGCCGACGACACGAGAACGAAATGTGATAATTACGTGTGGCACAAGAGTGCTCATCCCGATCCAGTGTTTCCTGCAATGCCACCACATCAATATCATTAGCAAACAACAAACATGCAGGTCATTCAACCGAGCACCAAGGCCATTTACATTCCAGGATATACATTTAGAGGTTTATGCTGTTTCCCAATGCTGCACTATTTCAGTAACACTTGTGTACAATCAGACCCTTGATCTCATCACCACAACACAGCCTTTTTTTTTTTTTTTTATCCGAGAAACTCTGTCAACATACCAACGAGTGAAGTGATTCTTTCTTTAGGTATCACCAACCTCCCCTCAGCTCCAGTTTTCTGTCGTAGACGCCTTGCCTTGTTCGCCATAGTCGCCTTGCCGCTCCGTATAATTTACGTAGTCGTTCATGAAGCTCCTATTGTCAGCCTCAAGTTGGTAACGGCAATACCAGGCACCTGCAGGGCATCATTATCCTCCACATCGTCGGGCCACATTCCTCTTGTCGCAGGGAAGGCAACACAGCTCGGTGCTTGGGGCTCTTAAAACTGGCGGCGATGGTGGCGACTGCCTCATCAGACGCAGCCGCCGCCCCTGTGACACATCCCGCCGCCGGCCTGCGGGAGTCCAATACTTCAGAATTGGTTGCAGTCCATCATCAGCAGCCTGCTTATGAGGCCGAGTCGTACATTTGGTATATCACGTGAAGCAGGGACCGACACTGCCACTGCCGATGCCTCGTCTTGATCACTCAGTGCAGGGAACCACGCATTCCTCTCAGGAGGGTGTGCAGGCAACAATCTGTCTCGGAGCTTCATTCGGAATGACCTTGACTGCACTCATTAACGAGGGTCTTTTCGCACACCTTGTAGAGCCTGCGTTATGGGCCTGACCACAGTTACAGCACTTAGGTGGAATCACCACACCCTCCTGAATCTTCGCAGCACAATCCTTACTGCCGTGCTTGCCACTACAAAAACGACACACTGTGTCAAACGACAACGCCAAGCCTTATGGCCATACCTACAGCAATTAAAGCACATAGGAGGCAGCTCCACATATTTTCTCACTCTCCTCCATCCATTCCCTGGCACCCAGATGCGATCTGGAACCACACCCGTCATAAGTGCCACAACACTTGCCTTCACTTGCTTGTTAATCACGTGACGCTTGGCCCAAACAACATTAACGTCACTGGTCAGCAACAACTCTGGGTCTAGTTCCTTATCATAGGGCGCTATAAAGACTTTGGTATATTTTTCAATCTTACCAAGGTCAACAAGGACAGTATCTTGAAACCCAACTGACGTTAGGGAGTCCACCGCAGCTTGCCCCTCCACAGTCACAAGCGGCCTATTCACTCCCTCCTTCAACAGCGGGCGGAACTCACGATGCTTCACAGCCAACCGCGCTGCCCACACTCTCTTCTGGGATAGTGTCATTAAGTCCACAGCGGGAAAATACAGACGCTTCCTCTGATTCAGTTCTTCCTCCAACGCGGGGGCCTGCTGCCCTGCCTCTGATGTTGTTCTACCTCCATCTAGGGGCCTCCTGCTCCTCCCTGGACCTCTGCTCACGACTGGAACGACCATCTTCCCCCTACGTCGTTTAATCGGACGCTGTACCCAGTCCGCTGCAGAATCAGAGTCACTCATCTCGAGATCCCCTTACTTCATCGACGCTGGCGACTGCATGTCTGCGAGCCAGAGGTAGAAGGTGACCAACCAGCCTCGGGG
>JACEEZ010003870.1:0-13681 GCA_016584305.1 Chionoecetes opilio
AAAAGGGGTTTTATCGGAAAAAATAAAAAAAAATTGGTTTTTTTTTTATAAAAAAACTTAAAATTTCTCTGAAAGTATAAGAGTTAAGGATTGCTGGTTGCAGCATCGGGTGAAAAAACTCTCAGCGTCACAGCTTTGCATATGTGCATTTTTCCCTCCAGGACTAATAATTACGCAGAAAAAATTGAAAAAAATATGTTTGCTAAAAATCTCGTATTTTTTTTCGCTTGAAACCCGAAAATAATTCGTCTCCATAATGAAAGTTTTGGGAATCTGATTTTGATCTTCTGTGATCTGGAAATGTGATATGGGGGGAAATTTTTCTGCCCGACCAACGCCTTAGGAACTGACGCAGATTTTTTTATTTAAAATTTTTTTAAAATTTTTTCAAATTTCTTTTTTTATAATAATTTTAAGCTAAGAGAAGAGTGTGTGTTTGTGTGTGTGTGTGTTGTGGTTTTTGTGTGTGTGTGTGGTGGGGTGTGGGTTTTGTGTGTTGTGTGTGTGTGTGGTTGTGTGTTTTGTGTGTGTGTTTTGGGTGGGGGTGTGTGTGGTGTGTGTGTGTGGGGTGTGTTGTGTGTTTTTGTGTGGTGTGTGTTTTGTGTGGGGTTTTGTGTTTTGTGGTGGTGTGTGTTGTGTGTGGTTGTGTTGTGTGTGTATCATTATGCTAAAAGCTGTGATGTATGGTGTGCGTGTTTGTCTATTGTGTGGTTGCAGCCGCGGATGTGTTGGGGTTTAGTTTTCCCATGTGTTGCAGGCCACTGACGGAGGTGTTTGTGTTGCAAAGTGTGTGTGTGTGTGGGGTCATTGGCTAACTTTGTGTGGGGTTGTGTGGTGGTGTGTTGTGTGTTTTTGTGTTGTGGTGTGTGTTTGGGGTGTGTTGTGTTGTGGTGTGTGTGTGTGTGTGTGTGTTTTGGTGTTGTGTTTGTTGTGTGGTGTGTGTGTGGTGTTTGTGTTGTGTGTATGTGTGCGGGGGTATTGTCTATTTATTGTGTTGAAACCCCGGGTTGTAATGTTTTTGAGCTTGTGTTCCAGTGTTCCGGGGGCCGTGACGGAGGTGGGGGGTGGTTGTGTGTGTGGTATCTTTTTGTGCTACAATTTGGTGGTGTTTGTGTATTTTTTTTTATTGCTATTATCGTGTTGAGCCGCGTTTTTGGGGTTTTGGGGAGTATTGTGGTTCATGTTTTTGCGGGTACTTTTTGGTTTTTGATATTGGGGGACAGAGTTGCAGCCGCTTTTATATAGTATTTTGAGTATTGTTTTCCGTGTGTTGCACCCCGGGCTATATATATTTGAGTATTGTTGTTGTGTTGCGCCGCTTTTATATAGTATTTGAGTTTTGTGTTCCTTTGTGTTGCAGCCACGTTTTTTAATAGAAATTTGAGTATTGTGGTTCCTGTGTTTTTGCAGCCGCGTTATGTATTTGAGATTGTGTTCCAGGTTGGCCCGGCCGGGGGTTTATATATATTTGAGATTGTTTCCATTGTTCACCCGCTTTTAATATAGTATTTGAGTATTGTGTTCATTTTTTGCAGCCCGATAAGTATTTGAGTTTGGGGTTCCATGGTTGCCCCCGCGTATATAGTATTTGAGTATTGGTTCCATGTGTTGCAGCCGGGGGTATATAGTTTTTGATATGTGTTCCGTTGTTGCAGACACTTTAGTATTGAGTATTGTTTTTCCATTGTTGCAGCCCTATATAGTTTTTGAGTATTGTGTTCCAGGGTTTGCAGCCCGTAATATTTATTATATTGGTTTTCCATGTTTGCAGCCGGTAATAGTTTTTGAGTATTGGTTCCAGTGTTGCCCCCCGCGGTTTTTAATAGTATTTGATATTGGTTCCATGTGTTGCACCCCCTTTTAATATAGTTTTTGAGTGGGTTTTTGTTCCATGTGTTGCACCCCCGGTTATATAGTTTTTTTTATTGTTTCCGTGGTGAGCCCCCTATATAAAGTATTTGAGTAGTGTTTTCCCGTGTGTTTGCAGCCCGTTTATAGATTTTTGGGTATTTGTTTCCTTTTTTGCACCCCACGTATATAGTTTTTGATTTTGTTTTTCCATGTGTTGCACCCGCCGTAATATAGTATTGAGTATGGTTTCGTGTGTTGCAGCCACGATATAGTATTGAGTATTGTTTCCATGTGTTGCAGCCGCGTATATATATTTGGGTTTATTGTTTGTTCCAGGTTGGAGCCCCGTATTAGTATTTGAGTATTGTGTTCCATTTTTTGCAGCCGCGTTATATATTTGAGTATTTTTTATGTGTTGCAGCCACTATAAGTATTTGAGTATTGTTTTTCCATGGGGTTGCAGCCGCCGTATATAGTATTTGAGTATTGTTTCATGTGTTGCAGCCGCTTTATATATTTTGAGAGGTGTTCCGTGTGTTGCACCCCGTATAAGTATTTGAGTTTTGTGTTCCATGTTTTCCCCAGCCAGTATATAGATTTGAGTATTGTTTCCAGTGTTGCACCCAGGGGGTTAAAAAAAAGTATTTAGTATTGTGTTCCATGTGTTGCCCGCCGCGTATATAGTATTTGAGTAGGTGTTCCGTGTGTTGCAGCCGCGTATTAGTATTTGAGTAGGGTTCCGTTTGTGTTGCAGCCGCGTATATATTATTTGAGTGTTGTGTTCATGTGTTGCAGCCACCGTAAAAGTATTGTGTTTGGTGTGTTGCAGGCCGTTGACGGAGGTGATCGGGTGTGGGGGCGCGAGTGCTTGTGCCCTGCCGACATCACGGGAGTCGGGGGACACGCCCATCCTGGTGCTTCTTCTTATAACGGGGAGGACGGGCAAGCCAGTGTACAGGTGAGCAACGGCATTACCCTCCTGTACTCTCTCTCTTCTCTCTCTCTCTCTCTCTCTCTCTCTCTCTCTCTCTCTCCCCTCTCTCTCTCCCTCTCCTCTCTCTCTCTCTCTCTCTCTCTCTCTCTCTCTATCTCTCTCTCTTCTCTCTCTCTCTCTCTCTCTCTCTCTATCTCTCTCTCTCTCTCTCTCTCTCTCTCTCTCTCTCCTCGCTCTCTCTCTCTTGGCTCCACCATCGGTCACCCTTTTTCATCTCCCTTAACTCACTCGTATCACACTCTCCTTCATTCACCCTCCTGCGCTCTTCACCCTATCTCCCCACATGCCCTACACTTCTTTCATCACCCTTCCTCGCTCTCTCCAGGCCACATGTTATCCTCAGTCCCCTCTTTCGCCATGTCACTCCTCAAACTCGATACTTAACCCTTCTCATTCTCTCTCTTCTTCCCCTTGTAAATCTCGCGCCTCATTCTAAACCTTCACTCTTCCTCCAATGCCAACCCCTTCATCTTCCTCCTTAACTCCTTCACCCCATCTGCCGTCACCCCCACCCCTTAACCCTTGTAACGAGCACATTCATCCACCTCCCTCCTCCTCAACACAGACAGACTAGAAGGCCTTCTTTCCAGCCTGCCATCATCTGAAGTTCATAAATCAAACGCCATGCCTCTATTAGTTCATCCTATCTTCATATCTCCTCCTTGAAATCTTTTACCACTCTTTTCGTCTCTTCACTCATACTTGACTCGTTCTTCTCTTCGATGCTGCCGCTTCTCTTCACTCTTCTTCATCATTATTTCGTCTTCTGAGTCACATTATCCTATCTTGTTTTTAGGAAGACAAAAATATACTCGGTTTGGTGAGTGTAGTATATATCTTAGATGTTACGTTTTCTCCATGTATCTTAAAATATAAGAAGAATTACGGAAAAAATAGGAACGAATACGCAAGAAATAGGACGAATTACGCAAAAAATAGGACGAAATTACGCAAAAAATTGGCCGAATTACGCAAAAAATTGGACGAATTACGCAAAAAATAGGAAGAATTACGCAAAAATTGGACGGAATTACGCAACTAAAATTGGACGAATTACTGCAAAAAATAGGAAGAATTACGCAAAAAAAGGAAGAAATTACGCAAAAAAATGGAAGAATTACGCAAAAAATTTGGAAGAAATTAACGCAAAAATTGAAGAATGACGGAAAAAATAGGAAGAATTACGCAAAAACTAGGAAGAATTACGCAAAAAAATAGGAAGAATTACGCAAAAAATAGGAAGAATTACGCAAAAAAAATAGGAAGAAATTTACTCAAAAAAATAGGTACGAATTACGCAAAAAATAGGGCGAATTACGCAAAAAAAATACGAAGAATTACGCCCGCAAAAAATAGGACGAAATTACGCAAAAAATAGGACGAATTTACGAAAAAAATAGGAAGAATTACGCAAAAAACAGGAAAAATTACGCAAAAAAAAAATAGGAAAAAAATTACGCAAAAAATAGGAAGAATTACGCAAAAAATAGGAATTCGCAAAAAAAAATAGGAAGAATTACGCAAAAAAATAGGCAGAATTACGCAAAAAATAGGAAAGAATTACGCAAAAAATAGGAAGAAACTACGCCCCCCCAAAACATAGGAAGAATACGCAAAAAATAGGAAGGAAATTACCCAAAATAATAGAAGGAATTACGCAAAAAAATAGGGAAAGAATTACGCCCAAAAAAATAGGAAGAATTAGCACAAAAGGAAGAAATTACCGCCAAAAAAATAAGGGACGAATTACGCAAAAAATAGGAAGAATACGACAAAAAAAATAAGAAGAATTACGCAAAAAATAGGAAGAATGACGCAGTGTGTCCTTCAAAGGCGTGACTGGCAGGAAGCTTCATTAGGGGGGCAGTGCATGGGAGGGACGGGAAGTTGTAAGGGCGCGCCGCCGGGATAAAATGACGCCACCAAATCACATTCACAAACTCCGCCGCCTTGTGTTTTGCGCTGACGCTGTCTGCCAATGCCCCGGGGGCTTAATTTGATCCCAAAACTCAGGCCTCTCGTCAAGCTGGGGGAGGCTTAGCGGGGAGGAAGAGACACGCGACGGGGCGGGGAGCCCAGGGGCGGGCTCCGGGGCTGGTCGGGGTGGGCTCGGGGCTATTGGCAGGGTAGTTAGAACACTAGTTTGCCTGACAAAAAGCCGATACCTCTTCCTGGAGACGTGAAGGCAAGTTGCAGGGGAAGACGTGAAAACATTCCTCTCCACTCGCCCCTAACCACCATGGCTGTGTGTGTGCGTTGTGCTGTGTGCGTTGTACGTGTGCGTCGGGTGGCGTGTGCTGTGTGTGTGTGTGTGTGTTTCCCTGCTGATAATTTGCCAAATATAAACAAACTTATTACTAATTATGTTAAAACGTAAACATACTTACGAGCATTGATCCAGGATGTGACGCGGCCTGTCGTTCCACCTCTGCTGTTTAACATCAGTCCAGGTGCCTCCTCCCACGGCAGGAAGGAGGTCACTTCGGTCGGGAAAAAGGATCGGATGGATCATTAGGATTACATTGAAAGACCAAGTACCATTTTGGGTGAAACAATATGCAAGTTGCATGAGCCAAGTATTGCTACTGTTGTTTATTTTCAACGTAGCGGTTCTATAGCGCCTGATGTAGGTATTCATAGAACCCCTGAGACCAGAATTATTGCCATTGTAATTTGGTACCATTAGATGATTTTTAGTGAATATAAGCAATGTCTTATAGTATGACCTGTTAAATTGTAATCCTTTGTCACTAGTTACTTTGGTCATATTAGTCACTTTTCTAATGCGATAGTTAAACAACAGAGCATTTTTAGCAAAGGCAATATCTGGGCGTGAAGGGGTTAAGGGCTTGTCGGTGTATTGGGCCTTCAAGGTTATTATGAGGGCTGGATGGTTGGTCCTCGCCGTGGTGGCGCAGGCAGAATGTTATAGTGGAGCCTGTGGATTAGAGGCTCATGCCACCCCCCTGTGTCCTCCGATGCACTCGCCGTCGAAGGTAGAGTTAATGGGTAGCATATGGGTGTTCTTAGGTCACTCGGACGCGTGCAGGAAGATTTGCACCCGGCAGGGACTGAACTCGTGACATCGAGCTCACAACAGCCAGGCGTAACCACTCGCGCCACCGCCTCCCTAACCGCCTACACCTTTGGGGGGTTTGGTTACATGGTGCTGATACAGACGTGTAGCACACGGTGACAGACACGTGATGGAGACGCTGCACTCTTATACTCATTCCAGGCTCCACCCGGCAGGCAGTAAGTACTACGTAGAATAACAGATACCAGGGAGATCTGTTGGGACTATAAAACGAGGGGTCTGCTGAGTAAGTAGTCAGTCCCAATAGTCCGATATTGTCCGAATATATATAGTCCCAATATAGTCCCAAATATATCGTTTATTATATATCGTATATCTCCTAAATATATAGTCCAAAATAGTCCGCTATCTCTTAATATATATAGTGTTATTTATATATAGTCCCAATATATAGGCCCAATATAGTCCCAATATATATAGTTAAAATATAAATATATATATATTTTTTTTTACATCACAAGGAGACTGGCCAAGGGCACAAACCAAAAATAGGTAACACAAAGCCCGCTCAGTTGCCAGTCCTATAAAGAGACAGTGAGAGAATAAAGTAAAAAAGGGGGGTGAGCCAATTTAGTTCGGAGTGTCTTGTTACTCTTTTTGAAAGATTTAAGTCATAGGAAGTGGTAAAAATAGAAACAGGGAGAGATTCCAGAGTTTACCAGTGAAAGGGGATGAAAGAATAAGATACTATTAACTCTTGCATTAGGAAGATGGATCAGAAAGGATGAGAATGAGTAGAAAGTCTGTGCAGCGAAGGCCGCGGGAGGGGGGGCGGCAATGCAGTTAGCAAGTCAGAAGAGCAGTGAGCATGAAATAACGGTAGAAGAGAGCAAGAGAAAGCAACATGGCGCGTTGATGTAAAGATTGAGGACAGTTCAGCAGAGGAAGGGGAGTTGATGAGACGAAAAAGCTTTTGAACTCGACCCTGTTAGGAGAGCTGTATAAGTAGATCCTCCCAAACATGTGAGACATACTCCAATATGGGCGGAATAAGGCCCCTGTAAAAAGCAAGCAATTGGGAGGGCGAACAAAAAGGACGCAGGACGCAACAGGACACCAAACTTCTTAGAAGCTGTTTTTAGCAAGAGATGAGAGTGAGATTTCCAGTCAGATTTTTAGTAAAGGATAGGTCCTAGAATGTTTATTGTAGAAAGACGGAGACAGTTGAGTGTCATTGAAGAAGAAGGGATAGTTATTTGGTAGGTTTTGTCGGATAAATATTTAAGAAATTGGGTTTTTGAGGCATTTGAACAAAAAAAGGTTTTGCTGTGCCCCAATCAGAAATTCGACGAGGAGTGCTGTGAAGTGTGGGCAGGTGTATCCGCTTCTTTCCTGTGAAGACAGGAGTGAGGCAAGGCGTTTGCGTCCTTGACCCCATCCAATTTTAAACGCTGTTTATGGACTGGGTATTGGACAGGTTGTAGATCAAAGGATGTGGAGCATCCGTTCGGCAGCACCAAGATCACTGATCTTGTTTTTGGCGAGATGCAGTAATTTGCTGAGTCGTGGAGGTTCCTCGTGATGGCTCTCGAGGCGGCCTTTTGGCACGAGGAGGCAAAGCACTTCGGGACATTGATGTCTCCCTGTCAAGACAAAAGTCCAGGTGTTTGGAGACTTACTAGATGATAGCAGTACAGTCTGTTAATGCGTGTGGCGAGACATGAGATCTTGGAAAGTTTTTTACATACCTGGTAGCGCAGTCCATTAATGACGGCGGGTCACGTGAAGAAGCTTACGGCGGATTGGCATAGCCCACGGTGTTATGGACTGCTCAGCGGGAGTATTTGGCCCGGTTTGTCGGTACCTGTTGCAGGAGGACAAAGATCGGATCTTCAAGTCGCTTGTGATCCATGTCTTACTCTATGGTTGTGAGACATGGACACTAAATAGTGCCTTAAGACAGGAGGACGAATCAATGCCTTTGGTAATAAGTGTCTTCGCAAGAATCAGGGGGTATCGCTGGATGATTACGTGTCAAATCAGCGATTGCACCGTGAAACTGACTCGAGGCCTCATTACCCATAGTCGTCAGCGACAACTTCGGGCGAATGGGCATGTGGACGCTACCCTGGAACGATCCATTCCCATTGGGTTTGTATCTGTAGGAGACAATCCGGCGTGGAGCGAGGCCAAGGGGGCGCCCACAAGGCTCGTGGCTGGAGGCCAAGTTGATGTTCTTGCGAGAGCTCTTGCTATGGGAAAGGAGCATGCATGGCGAACGCGCGCGTGGTGACCCCCGGGAGTGGCGTCGTAGGGTGGGCGAGGCGACGCGGCCCCCCCCGGGTATGCCCCCAATGATTGATTGATTGAATCATAAAATTATAGAAAGATCAGAAGTAGGCGCCTCGGTAGGCATCTCTCCGTGAATCACTTACTTCCTGTTGAGTTGGAAGTCTAATAAACGACGTGAAAATGCAGGGTAGAATCATCAGCGTTAGGAGTGGATAGGCTTTGAGTTTAGGACTAGAAGATCATTTAATGAATAATAGAAAGAGAGTGGGTGATAGGACAGAACCCTGAGGGACACCACTTATGATAGATTTTAGGAGAAGAACAATGTCGTATATAGTTGCTGCATAGAACGGTTTGACAGGAAACTAAGATGAAGTACAGAGAGAAGGATAGACAGCCGAATGAGGGTAGTTTGGAAATTAAAGATTTGTGCCAGACTCTAATCAAAGCTTTTGATATGTCAAGCCTGGCAACAGCAAAAGTTTCACGAAACCCCTAAAGGAGGATGACCAAGATTCCAGTTAGGAAAGCTAGAAGATCGCCAGTAGTCGCCCTTTACGGAAGCCGTAAGTTATTGACATCAAAGATAGAAGATTGTGAGAAGTAGAGCTAAGAATCGTTCTTATTAAGTATAGATTTAAAAAACTTAGAAAGGCAGGAATTAAAGCATAGGACGGTAGTTGAAGGATTAGAACGGTCACCCTTCTTAGGAAACAGGTTGGATGTTAGCCAAAACTTCAGCAAGAAGGATAGGTGGACGTAGATAGACAAAGACGGAAAAGTTTGACCAGGCAAGGTGCAAGCCACAGAAGCACAGTTTTGAGAAAAATAGGAGGGACTCCCGTCAGGACCCGGTAAGCCTTCCGAGGATCTAGCCAGAAAGGGCAAAGAAAAAATCTTTACGAAGGAATCTTCAAATGACAGGCATAATATGTCAAGAGGGTGGAGGAGAAGGAGGAACAAAGCCCTTCATCAGCCAGCGTGGAATTTTAGCAAAGGTTTGAGCGAAGAGTTAGCTTTCAGAAGTAGATGAGACAGCTGTGGAAGGCCATCGGGTGAAGCATAGGAGGGAAGGATGAAGAAGAAAAATTCATTAGAGATGTTATTAGCTAGATGCAGAAATCACGAGAGGAATTTGATTCAGAAAGATTTTGACATTTTTTTCTATGAAAGAAAAAGAGTTTTTGGTGAGTTGAAGTAAAGATTTGGCATGATTACGGGCACGCAAATCCACAGCACAACGCCATGAGGTTTCAGGAGATGGATGATTACGGTACCGTTGCTGAGCCACCTCTCTATCTCGTACAGAATGAGAACAAGTAGAGTTTAAACCAAGGTTGACAGGGCTTTAGGATAGAGAAAGTGTGTGGAAAATGTACGCCTCCATGCCAGAGACTATGACCTCAGTTATGCGCTCTGCACAAGGGATAGGGTCTTTTGACATGGAAGCAGTAATCATTACATGGAAAATCAGAGTAGCTACTGCCTAGGTCTTCCCACTTAGCTGAGTTTGAAGTGCTAGAAGCACCCCGCTTAGATGGTTAGATTTAGGTGGGTAGGTAGGCACCGGAGCGATAGAAAGGTTACAGAAATAGATTGTGATCGGAGGAACCCAAACGGAGAGAATAGTTTCACAGTAGTAACAGAAGGGTAAGTAGTTAGGAAAAAGATCAAGAATGTTGGGCGTGTTTCCAAGGCGGTCAGGAATAAGGGTAGGGTGCTGCACAGCTGATCTAGGTCGTGGAGGATAGAAAAGTTGTAGGCTGTTCACCAGTTGGTCACTGAAAGAAGATGATAGCCAAAACCTCGGTGGTGAACATTGAAGTCCCCAAGACTTGGGGACTCATACTATGGAGATATATAGGGAGATATTCATATATCTAAGGAGATATATAGTATATTCTCCCTAAATAATATATCCCAAACAGTCCGAATATCCCAATAGTCCGTTATAGCTTTGCGTCCCCTCTGGCGGCGGCGTGACCAGGCAAAGGTCACCTGACTGAATGAAGATGAGGGAGTGTTTGATTCACTGCCTACGCCGGTAATGGTGGACCTTTCCCACGGCCACTTCGGGAGGATTTCCTCAAGGTCGTTGATGCAGTGTCGATGACAGGACTTCCAGGGGGCAGGGGGGTGATGCACGTCAGGGGAGGCTTCCCGGCGACCCCTTCTTTTCTCGTCCATCACCGTCCCACCCTGCAGGTGTGGCGCGATTCCGGAGATGGACTGGTATGATCTTTTCGCTCTGAGGCAGATCAACAGAGGCTTGTCCACCTACACGAGAGGAGACTCCTTATATAACCATTTCGGCGCGTGACGAGGTCTTTTCATCCACTTTGACCGTGTATGTTAATCACTATGCGTCCATAACGTCATGCGATGTAAGCGTCTCTTAAAAATATCAGACAGAGGGGGTTTGTGGGCGACGGGAACGGAACCGTAAGTGCAAGCCTAGAATTCTCGGAGTCTCTTTCACATAAAAAAGAAAACACAATACTCAATACGTTGTCAGCAGCACCTCTGTATATAGGGTAGTCTTTCTCCCCCTAACATTTTAAATTTAAATGATAAAGAAATTTTACCCAGTTCATACTTTAAATCTTTGTAACTTTCTGATCTGTTTTAGATAAACTGAAGGATGACACTCAGCGTCGAAAGTTGAAAGAAAATAAACGATGCTGATCGTATCAACACTAAGTTATATTTTTTTACTCGATTAAAAATATTTTACATTTGTATGCAATCTTTGAATCAGGAAAATCATGGTTCAGATGCAAGAATGAGCTCCATCAAATATCGTATTGGTACTATTAAAAAAATGTTTCGTTTTCAATAAAACAATTGGTGAAAGTCAAACACTATCATACACTCTTAGAAAAGAAAGGTAGGAAAGGGTAGAAAAGGGTGTTTGTCCTAGTGATGAAATACTGCTACCCATTTTTTACCCCTACAAATATAACCTTTTGTAACCCTAAATATACCCTTTTCAACACCAAATATACCCTTTTCTCAACCACTCTCGTCTAAAAGGGGTAGATAAAGGGTAGATGAAGGGTATAATCGGCGCATCTACCCTCCAGCCTGGCCATAAGGTATAAAAAGGGTAGTGATGTTTTGCGAGTAAACAATCTACCCTTAAATACCCCCCATTTCTGAGAGAATAATTGTATCTGGCATGGTTTATGTCTTATGAAAAGGTTACCCTTCAATACTGATTTCTTCAAATTTACGCTAGCACAATATATTTTTTTCCCTGAGTTATCCAAACCTTACCGCGGCTTATGCGGAGAACAATGTGTTACGTCAACCCTCAGTGGCGGCAACGGAGGGGGCTGCGTTGCCTCTATAATACGACATAAAGCAGAGCGTGTGGTATTAACCCCTTCACGCCCAGATCTTCCTGTTGCTATATAAAATCGTGTGTGTTACCCATAAAATTACGAAAAGGAGCTTTAAAATACCAAATTATCTAGTGGACAAGGATACTAAACAGGTTATTATCTATAAAATTTTGCTTATATTCATTGGAAATGTCTAAAAAAGTTGCGAAACATAACTGGAAATAACGTCATGGGGTCACAGGGGTTAAAAAACTCACTGGGTCAGGAAGCCAAGCCAAAATCTTACAATGAGGTGGGAATAGCTGCCTCAGGACGCCACGGGACAGCTGCGAGGACCGTCGTCTTGGCCTAACTAGAAGAAGCATGTGTGTGCGGCGCCTGGAGAGTGACGGAAGGGGAAGAGCTGGTGGCCGAAATGACAAACCAACTCACTCACTCACTCAATCAACTACTCGCTCGCTCGCTCCGGTCGTCTTATTACTCGTTAACTCCCAAACTCACTGCACACACACACATAAAACACCACATAAACACAAACACATACACACACACACAACACAACACACATAGCCAAACACACACACATAAACACACCACACACACACACACACAACACACACAACACACACACACACACACACACCACACACACACACACCACCACACCCACACACCACACACACACGCACGCACACACACACAGAAACCACAACCACACACACAGGCAAGCACACACACACGCACACACATAGACACACACTCACACACACACAAAAAAAAACCACACACACACACACACACACACACACACACACACACACACCACACACACCACACACACACACACACACACCACACACACACATCCGGTAATAGGGTACTCCGTAGTGTAGTGGTTAGCACGCTCGGTTCACAAACCGAGAAGTCCCGGGTTCGATCCCCGGGCGGAGCGCGAAACATATGGGCTGTTTCCTTAAAACCCCAGCCCCGTCCACCCAGCAGTGAATGGGTACCGGGTGTCAGCCGGGGGTTTGTGACCCCCTCCGGGGGTGATGGCTTCGGCCAACACTAACCACTAAGGATGAATGATAAAAATGTTAATATGGAGACGGGGCCACAACGAGCGTTGCTCTGGCCATGTAAAATACAACTAGATGAACTAGATGAATACACACACACACACACACACACATTCAAACACACACACACACACACACACACACACACACCACACACACACACACACACACACACACACACACACACACACACACACACACACACACACATTCAAAACACAACACACACACACACACACACACACACACACACACACACACACACACACACACACACACACACACACACACACACACATTCAAACACACACACACACACACACACACCACACACACACCACACACACACATTCAAACACACACACAACACCACACACACACACACACACACACACACACCACACACACACACACACATACACATAAACACACACACACACACACACACACACACACGATATGACAATTAGCAGATCAGTCATAAACTGGATTAAGGAAGCAGTATCCTATTATGTAGATCATGGATCATGGAAGCGTGACTCTAGTGTTGGAATAATGAATCCAAGTTAGACCCAGTTTGCTGCGTCCTGTGCTTCACGCCAGGCCGGGTAAACAGGAACAGAGGAATCACTAATAAGCCTTCGACAACAATCCCCGTGAAGGGTGGAGTGGTTAATGCTCTTACAAAAACACACTATGGACCCAGAGACAAGGCACTGCACTCAATATACCCCGCAAGCTCAAGGTCCTTTAACCCCTTCACCCCCAGGGGGGGCATTTTGGAACACTACTAAGACCATCTTAGGGGACTAAGACCATCTTAGGGGACTAAGACCATCTTAGCGCTAGTTGGACATTTTCGGAATCAAATTTCGCTCCGCCTAAGACAGCGCAGCGAGTATAGGCTAAGGCAGGGTTGGGGTCGTCTTAGCCCGCAATTTTCTCCGTCACCATAACAACAATGGTTATATTATTGGTTATATATTATATATTTTAGACTGTATATAGTATATTAGGCTGTATTTAATAACACTATGTATATATATATATATATATATATATATATATATATTATAATAAAGGT
>JACEEZ010003871.1:10000-15000 GCA_016584305.1 Chionoecetes opilio
GGTGGGTGGGGTGGGGTGTGGGTGTGTGTGTGTGGGGTTGTAGATGGTAGTAGTTAAGCGTAGAAATTTTTTTGAATTTTTTATTGGGGGTAGAAGTGGTAGTTTTTTTTTTTGGGGACAGTGGGGGTATTTTAGTGGTAGGGGTAGTATTTGTGTGTGTGTGTGTGTGTTTGTGTGTTGGGGTGTGTTGGTGTGGTGGTTGTGTGTGTGTGTGCCCCCCCTATAAAAATTAAGCCCTTTTTTAACCCTCTTTCCTGGGCACTAGGCTAGAAATCAATTTTGATTATTTTGCCCCTTACGACCTTGACCTATCTTCCACATTTTTCATACACAATTAATGACCTTTTGACCTAATTTCCTGGGTCAAAATAGCTAAAAATCAACTTGACCTTATTTGCCCCCTTTGCCCTTTTTTCAGGGTCACAAATAGGCTAGAAATCAAATTGCCCTATTTGCCCCCTTTTTGCCCTTTTTTTCCGGGTCACAAATTAAGCTAGAACCACTACGTATTACCCCCGTATGCCTTGACCTACCCCCCAGCCCTCTCTAATGACCCTAACCTAAAATTTTTTTTTAAGGGGACAGACAGACTGGATTTTCCTTGTCGTCCTGCGCACACCTCTGCCGTCTCTTGTTACCCTGGGATTAAAAGCCCCGGGGTATCCAGTTTTGGGGGTTTATATGACTTTGGGGGCACGTTTCAGGAGGCGGGAAGAGGAGGAGGAAGAGGGGATGGGGAGGAGGTAAGGAAGAGGAGGAGGAGGAGGGGGTTTTTAGACGTTTTTTTAATTTTTGAGTTTTTTAATATTGATTTTTTTTTAATATTGAGTTTTTTAATATTGAATTTTTTTAATTTTGAATTTTTTTAAAAATTAAATTTTTTTAATATTGAATATTTTAATATTGAGTTTTTAATATTGAGTTTTTTAATTTTGATTTTTTTTTAATATGAGTTTTTTAAAATTTTGAGTTTTTTAAATTTTGAATTTTTTTAAATTGAGTTTTTTTAATATTGAATTTTTTTAATATTGAGTTTTTTAATTTTGAGTTTTTTAAATTGATTTTTTTTTAAATTTTGGTTTTTTAATATAAATTTTTTTTAATTTTGGGAGTTTTTTTAATATAAATTTTTTTTAATATTGAATTTTTTTAATATTGATTTTTTTTTAATTTTGATTTTTTTTAATATTGATTTTTTTTAATATTGAATTTTTTTAATATTAAATTTTTTTTAAATTGAGTTTTTTTTAATATTGATTTTTTTTTAATATAAATTTTTTTTAATATTGAGTTTTTTTAATAGATTTTTTTTTAATATTGAATTTTTTTAAAATTTGAATTTTTTTAATATTGAATTTTTTTTAATAGAATTTTTTAATTTTGAATTTTTTTAAATTGATTTTTTTTTAATTTTGAATTTTTTAATATTGAGTTTTTTAATATAGAGTTTTTTTTTGAATTTTTAAATTTAAATTTTTTTAATTTTTGAGTTTTTTTAATATTGATTTTTTTTTAATATTGAATTTTTGTAATATGAATTTTTGTAATTTTAAATTTTTTTGTAAATTAAATTTTTTTTATATTGATTTTTTTTTAATGATTTTTTTTAATTTTGAGTTTTTTAATAAAATTTTTTTTAATATTGAATTTTTTTAATATTGAGTTTTTTTAATAATATTTTTTTTAATATTGAATTTTTTTAATTTTGAATTTTTTTAATATTGAATTTTTTTAATTTTAAATTTTTTTTAATTTTGATTTTTTTTTTAATTTTGATTTTTTTTTAATTTTAATTTTTTAATATTAAAATTTTTAAATTAAATTTTTTTAATTTTAAATTTTTTTTAAATTAAATTTTTTTTAAATTGAATTTTAATTGGGAAGAGAGAGAGGAGAGAGGAGAGAAGGAGGAAAAGGGAGAGGAGAGAGAGGAGAGAGGGGGAGAGAGGGGGAGAGAGAGGGAGAGATGGAGAGGAGAGAGAGAAGGAGGGGAGGAGGAGGAGGGGGGGAGGAGGAAGGAGGAGGAGGAGGAGGAGGAGGAGGAAGGAGGGGAGGAGGAGGAGAGAGAGAGAGAGAGGAGGGGAGAGAGAAGAGAGAAGAGAGAGAGAGGAGGAGGAGGGAGGAGGGGAGGGGGAGGAGGAGGAGGAGGAGGAAAAGAAGAAAAAGAGAGAGAGGAGAGAGAAAAGAAGAGAAGAGAGAGAGAAGAGAGAGGAGGGAGAGAGAGAGAGAAAGAGAGAGGAGAGGAGGAGGAGGAGGAGGAGGAGGAGAGAGAGAGAGAGCAGAGAGAGAGAGGGAGGGGGGAGGAGGAGAAGAGGAGAGAGAGAGGGAGAGGAGGAGAGAGAGAGAGAGAGAGAGAGTTATTATCTATTTTACTTAAAAAATTTTTGAGTTTTTTTATATAAGTTAGTTTTTTTTTTTTTGGGTATATATATAAACTAAAATAAATATTCTATAGATTGTTAGGTTATTATTTAGTAGTATAGCTATAGGGAGAGAGAGAGAGAGAGAGAGAGAGAGGAGAGAAGAAGAGGAGAGAGAGAGAGAGAGAAAAGAGTGAGAGAGAGAGAGAGAGAGAGGGAATTTGGTAGTGTCGGGGATAATTTTGAGGCAACTACACCATTAGAGAGAGAGAGAGAGAGAGAGAGAGAGACTGGAATTTGGTAGGTCGGGGTAATTTGGGAACACACCATTAAGAGGAGAGAGGGTGAGAGAGAGGGAGGGGAGAGAGACTGGAATTTGGTAGTGTGGGGGATAACTGAGCAACAAACCCTTTGAAGAGGAGAGAGGAGAAGAGAGAGAGAGAGAATTGTCATTTATGAGGCTTAAATAAGTACAAAATTTGACCTTTAGATTTTTTAAAAAAAAAATTAAAAGGGGGGCTTTTAATTGTTAAAAAAAAAATTAAATTTTAAAAAGGGTTTTTAAATTTTTAATAAAAAAATAAAATCAAAAAATAATAAATAAAAATAAAAAAAAAAAAAATAAAATAATAAAAATTTAAAATAAAAAAAAATTTAATAATTAATAATAATAATAATAAAATAAAATAAATAATAAAAATATAATAAAAAAAAAAAAAAAAAAATAAAAATAATAATATAATAATAAAAATAAAAAAAAAGTTTTTTTAAAAATTAAAAAAAAAAAAAAATGATAATGATAATGATAGCTATATTTAAATAGAGGAGTCATGTTTACAGAATTAACTTTTTAACTATCTTGGGAAATTTTCGAATATCGTGTGTCGTGGGTGGGGTGGGGGTGGTGGTGGTGGTGTGGTGGTGGTGGTGGTGGGGTGGTGGTGTAGTTAGTAGTAGTAGGGGTTGTGTGTGTGTCTGTGTGTGTGGGTGGGGTGTGTGTGTGGGTGGGAGGGAATCGTAGTGAGGGGACAGGGGAACTCTTTTAGTGTAGTGGTTTAGCACCCCGGCCCGGGGGAGCGAAAGATAGATGGGTGGCTTTCTTAAACCCCCAGCCCGCCCACCAGCAGTGAATGGGTACCGGGTGCCCGCCGGGGGTTTGTAACCCCCCCCGGGGGGGGTCGGCCAACACTAATTGCAGGCGGGGGAGATCACTAGGCTTGAGGGATTTCCTCTAAAAAAAAACAAACAAGAGAACAAGAGTGTGTTGTGTTGGTGGGTGTGTGTGTGTGTGTGGGTGTGGTTTGTGTTGGTGTCTGTGTGTGTGGAGTGTGGGGGTGTGGGGGTTGGTGTGTTGTGTGGGGGTGTGTGTGTGTGTGTGTGTGGTTTTGTGTGTCTGGGTGTGGTTGGGGGTGGGGTGTGTGTGTGTGGGTGGGGTTTTGTCTGTGTGTGTGTGTGTGTGTTGGGGTGGTGGTGTTTGGGGTGTGGGGGTGTGTGTGGCTGGTGTGGTGTGTGTGGGGTGGGGTTTTTGTGTGGGGGTTTTGGGCTGTGTGGTGTGGGTGTGTCTGTGTGTGGTGGTGTGTGTGTGTGTTGTGTGTGTTGTTTTGTGCGGTGTGGGTGTGTGTGTTGTTTTGGGTGTGTGTTGTGGTTGTGTGTGTTGGTGTGGTGTGTGTGTGGGTGGTGTTTTTGTTGGGTGTGGGTGGGGTGGGTGGTGGTGTTGTTGGTGTGTGTGTGTGTTGTGTGTGTCTGGGTGTGGTGTGTGTTGGGTTTTCTGTGTGTGGGTGTGGGTGGGGTGTGGTTTGTTTGTTGGGTTTTGTGTGTGTGGGTTGGGTGTGGGGGTGTGGTGTGGTCTGTGTGGGGTGTGGGTGTGTGTCGGTGGGTGGGGTTGGTGTCTGTGGTGTGGGTGGTGGGTGGGTGTGGGTGTGGGTGTGGGTGTGTGTGTTGGTGTGTGGGGTGGGTGTGGGGGGGGGTGTGTGTGTGTTTTGTGTGTGTCTGTGGGGTTTTGTGTGTGTCTGGGTGGGTGTGGGTGTGGGTGGTGTGTGTGGGGGTGTGTGTCTGGTGTGGTGTGGGTGTGTGTGTGTGGTGGGTTTTTTGTTTGTGTGTTGTGTGTGGGTTGGGTGTGGTGTGTGTGTGGTCGTGTGTGGGTGTGGGTGGGGGTGTGTCTGTGTGTGGGTGTGGGGGGGTGTGTGTGTCGTGTGGGGTTGGGGGTTGGTGGGTGGGGTGGTGTCGTTGTGTGTGTGGGGGGGTGTGTGTGTGTGGGTGTGGGGTTTTGTTGTGGGGGGTGTGGGTGTGTGTGAGGTGTGTGTGGTGTGTGGGTTTTGTGTGTGTGTGTGTGTGTCTGGTGTGGTGGGTGTTTTGGGTGTGGGGGGTGGTGTGGGAGTTTTTTTTGTTTTTGGGGTTGGGGCACAGTTTTGTTTCTCTAAAAAGGACGTTTTTTTTCCCCTGTGTTTTTCCTGCATAATGGGAGTGTGAGGGGTTTTGGGGCCTTTTTGGGTCGGTTTTGGGAGAGGTATTTTAAAATCATTGTTTACTGGATGCCTAGGAGAGCTTTATGTACAAACAAAATGTATGCTGAAAAGATATAATGTCTAAACAAAGAGAGGAGAAGAGAGAGATTGGGTCAAAAACTTAAACTTTTATTGT
>JACEEZ010003871.1:20000-23989 GCA_016584305.1 Chionoecetes opilio
CTGATGTTACAGTGAACCAGGGTTGCCACGGCCAAGGCAACCCTGATGATACAGTGAACCAGGGTTGCCACGGCCAAGGCAACCCTGATGTTACAGTGAACCAGGGTTGCCACGGCCAAGGCAACCCTGATGTTACAGTGAACCAGGGTTGCCACGGCCAAGGCAACCCTGATGTTACAGTAAACCAGGGTTGCCACGGCCAAGGCAACCCTGATGTTACAGTGAACCAGGGTTGCCACGGCCAAGGCAACCCTGGTGTTACAGTGAACCAGGGTTGCCACGGCCAAGGTAACCCTGATGTTACAGTGAACCAGGGTTGCCACGGCCAAGGCAACCCTGATGTTACAGTGAACCAGGGTTGCCACGGCCAAGGCAACCCTGATGTTACAGTGAACCAGGGTTGCCACGGCCAAGGCAATGTCCTGATGGCAAGGACATTTAGGCCTGAGAAGGACATTTCTAAGGAAACCCAAAATCTAAGGAAATCCATTTTTTTGGGACATTTCCAGAGATATGTAGATTTCTTTCTGGAGATTTTTGGTTTAACTACATATTATATATATTTGTATTTACTTATTACTGACAAAACACTCACTCACGCCCCTGACAACCCTCAAGGCCCCCATCCACGGTACAATTGGTCGTACGATCTGATCCGACAGACCTGATCCGACGGATATCCTACCACCCACTAACGATCCCACCGCACCTCAAGACCAGTTCAGTTGGTGATACAAACGGTGGAGAGCGGTTCCCGTGATGGGTCTATAGGCAACGAGGATACAATTACTTGTGATGGAATCTGACACCACAACTGAGCAGTGTAAACATCCGCGTTCACACCAAATTTCACAGAGGCAATTATTTTCTTAAAGTAATCGTCCAGACCCAAATTTTTTTTGCCGAATTATGTTGACTGTACTACATTCAAAACACCTAATCCACCAAAAATAATTGATTTCCAGGCCTTATTTCCGTAAAAACACGACTTTTGTAAAAAGCGCGCGAAAAAAAAAATCTTCCCTCCAACAGGGCTACGACTGTTATTGATGACGTCAGAACAGGGACGCCCGCAGACACTCTGTCTGACACCTGTCGGCAAATGTTATGATGAGCGATTGTACTTCGGTGTCAGACAGTGAATCTGTCGCTGTAACAGATCTAGAGTACGATGCTCAATCTGACACCGAAAGAAATGACGCTGGTCGCGTATACTATGAGGATTGTCATGGGATCCTATATGTTTGAGCCCGAGTACGAGGTGGATGAACAAGTGTTAGCAGACCCTGAGGTTCAGCAGGGGGACCTGGCACTTCTCCAAATCAGGGATGGTAAAAAAGGGTTTTAAACCATGTGTGTGTGGGAATCACAATGAAGGTACTTTCGAGAAAATCCTATGGTTAGTTTTGGAGCTACAGTCAAACGTCATTAACTCGGAAACCACAACTAGCTTTAAACCCTACAGCAAAGAGTTGGAAAATATGCGGGCGGGAAGGCAGAAAGTGTGACAGCCACACCCCCCATGGTGCACAGGGTCTCCACCACAGGGCACGCCCACGCCCACCCCAAACAACTGGTTTACTTGGTTATTTGGTCTTGTTAAGAGGCAAAGCCTCACAGTCGTGGTGGTCCATCGCTACCTCACACACACCGTTCTCAACACAACTACTCGCCCCAACACACTATAGGCGTGAATCACCACACGCCACTCCGCCACTCCACACGCCACTCCTTTCCGTGTGCAAACTTTTCTCGAAAGGCACAGCTGTCTTGCTGCACCATAAAGGATGCATGCATGTGGCATTTTAGCAAAACAAATCTATCAGAAACCCCCCAAATATCTTTAAGTACTATATTTATCTGTGTGTTTACGTGCCTCTCTGATCAGCGCGGGAAGATGAGCCTCCCTGATGCTACGTCACCGAGCCCGAGCCTGAGCGTCTGCAAACCTTGAGAGCGTTTTGAAAACTCGGGGAATTTGCAGATTTTGATTGCGGATTATTTAAAAACGGCTGACTGGATACAAAAAAGTGACGACGTATTGTTGATATACTCGTTAATGGCTATGATTTGATTGCATTAAATCAGGAATGATGAAATGGTCTGGACGATTACTTTAATATATTTCCGGCACACACTTCTCATATAGTTTTTTTTTTTTTTACTGTTTCCACATTAGCCTGACTGGCTCCCTGTCGCTCACTGTCGCTCACTGAGTCTCTGCCAATACTTCATAAGCTGCATTTTTCTTATATTTATCCATTTACTCCTTGCTTTTTATTTCCCACAAACATTCAGTTTGTATATAATTGGATGAACTCTGTCCAAAAGTGTTTGTCATCAAAGAAACCATTCGTCTTGGTAATCCTTCCTCTCGCGACACTGTCAGGGGCAAAACTGACGGCTGGCCTCACGGTCACCACACTCACGGTGACATCCGGTCTGAACCGGATGATCTGTCGGATCTAAAAACCAAACACTGCTTGGGCGCCATCCCACCAGCTGTCAGTCGGTCAGACAGACCAAAATCACCCCACTCACCATCCAATCTGGTTGTATCCAACCAGATCTGTCCCATGGTTGTACGACCAGATGGCACCGTGGATGGGGGCCTTAAGGTGCAATTGTTCACGCCCCTACATCCTTTATGACCCTAAATAATAGCCTAGATTAATAGAAATAGACCTAAAAATTGACTATAAGACCTAAAAATAGACTATAAGACCTAAAAATTGACTATAAGACCTAAAAATAGACTATAAGACCTAAAAATAGACTATAAGACCTAAAAATTGACTATAAGACCTAAAAATTGACTATAAGACCTAAAAATTGACTATAAGACCTAAAAATAGACTATAAGACCTAAAAATAGACTATAAGACCTAAAAATAGACTATAAGACCTAAAAATTGACTATAAGACCTAAAAATTGACTATAAGACCTAAAAATTGACTATAAGACCTAAAAATTGACTATAAGACCTAAAAATAGACTATAAGACCTAAAAATAGACTATAGGACCTAAAAATAGACTATAAGACCTAAAAATTGACTATAAGACCTAAAAATAGACTATAAGACCTAAAAATAGACTATAAGACCTAAAAATTGACTATAAGACCTAAAAATTGACTATAGGACCTAAAAATAGACTAAGACCTAAAAATAGACTATAGGACCTAAAAATAGACTATAAGACCTAAAAATTGACTATAAGACCTAAAAATAGACTATAAGACCTAAAAATTGACTATAAGACCTAAAAATAGACTATAAGACCTAAAAATAGACTATAAGACCTAAAAATAGACTATAAGACCTAAAAATAGACTATAAGACCTAAACATTGACTATAAGACCTAAAAATTGACTATAAGACCTAAAAATAGACTATAAGACCTAAAAATAGACTATAAGACCTAAAAATTGACTATAGACCTAAAAAAATTAGACTTTTTTGACTATAAGACCTAAAAATGACTATAAGACCTAAAATGACATAGACTAAAATTAGACAAAAAAAATAAGACCTAAAAATAGACTATAAGGACCTAAAAAATAGACTATAAGACCTAAAAATAGACTATAAGACCTAAAAATAGACTATAGACCTAAAAAATAGACTATAAGACCTAAAATGACTATAAGACCTAAAAAAATAGACTAAAAACTAAGACCTAAAAATAGACTATAAGACCTAAAAAATAGACTATAAGACCTAAAAATGACTATAAGACCTAAAAATAGACTATAAGACCTAAAAATGACTATAAGACCTAAAAATTGACTATAAGACCTAAAAATTGACTTATAAGACCTAAAAAATAGACTATAAGACCTAACTAAAACTAGACTATAAGACCATAAAAATTGACTTATATAGACCTAAAAAAAGACTATAAGAATAAAAAAAAAGGACCAAAAAAGGGGAAAAAAACCTAAAAAAGACTATTTGGCCAAAAAAAATAAGCCAAAAAAATATAAA
>JACEEZ010003872.1:12599-28990 GCA_016584305.1 Chionoecetes opilio
TTCATGGAATACTAAAGATTTTATTCGTTTACTAAGATGTTATTCTTATCTTTCATGCCCATACATTTTTTGACGTTTTTCTTACTTCGAACGTATTGAAAGAACCTTTTTGGGTTCGATTTGGATTCCTTAGCAACATTTTCTTCATAATTGCGTTTTTTTAGACTTCATTATCCTTTGCAACGACGCTTTAAGTCATTGTAATCTCTAGAATCGCAGTCCGCATTAGATTGCTTGTAAACTTTATACGCTCGGCACATACTGCTGATGATTTGTTGAATCTCATTAGTCATCCAACAGGTCTGTTTATGTTATTCAAACGTTTTTCTTACCATGGGCACATATACTCCAACAACCGATTGGAGTTTATTTGCGAATAAATTACACATGTTTTCGGCGTTATTACCATTTAGTAGGTCAATCCAATCAACTTCGCTTGGTAAACTGCTGATCTTCGTGAAACCTGCTTTATTATAATTAGGAACTAATACTGATTTTCTGTGATGTCTACGTTGCAATTTATGCCGCATCTGATAAACCTGTGATCACTGTTTGCCAATGTTCACCTATATCGCAATAATCAATCGGATCGTGTCGGTAGTGAAAACTAAATCTAGGATACTATTATCCCTTGTAGGGTCACGGACAACCTGATTTAATATACTTCGTTTACCATATCGAGCAATCGCATACCTTCTCTATCAGCGGAATTATTATTTCAGTTTATACGATGTAGGTTAAATCTCCACATATAATTGTGTCGTTATTATTGTTGACAACTGACTTTATTTCGTCATACAGGAGGCAATCTACTTCCGCATTTGATTTAGGAGGACAATATATTGTCCGAATGTTAGCAATTTACCGTTAAGCTTAATTTTTGCATAGACTGAGTTATAATAATCTTGATTTACTTTATCGATTTCGATTGCTTGCAAATTATCTTTAAATTAAAGAATGACACCTCCACCTGCTTTATGCGTACGGCAATTTAGGAATGTCTTGTAGCCTGGAATGGCTATTTCAGATAATAAATGTTTATCTTTGGTGTTGAGCCAACTTTCTGTGATACTAATGATATCTGGCGTTTCGGAAACAACGTAAGCCAATAATTCATTACGCTTTAAAATAATGCTTCTGGCATTTGTGTATAGTAATTTAAGTTGCTTAATAGTTTTTGACAGCTTGCGTGAGGTTTACCGGCAGGGATTATAGGTCCACTGTAACAGAGCGCTTGATTAAGTTACTTTGATCATTATTTGCGGAAACAGAACGTGACCCATCGTTGCTGTAAGGGTAAGAAAGAGGTTAATGTGATGCTGCTGCCGTCCGCTCGCCGTTTTTTTATCTGTATGAAGAAACTTGATCATTTAGCAGACGTCCTAATCGTGCATGACCAACGGGGCTGAGGTGGAGTCCGGCATCCCCAAACAGGATGGAATCCTCACCAGGATGGGGTCTTCGTGAAAAAACAAAGGAGGAGGAGGAGGAGGGGAACGGAAAGGAGTGTTAGGAGGAGCAGGCCGGGGATTGGAAGGGGAGGTAGGGTGGGAAGAAGAGGACACAGAAGGGAAAGTACAGGAGTAGGAAGAAAAGGAAGAGGAGGAGAAAGAGCAAAAAACAAGAGAAACATAAGTGGAAGGTGAGGTAAGAATAATCAGGTAAAAGGAGAGAGGGAGGAAAATGAGGAAGAAAGGAACAAGCGAAACAGGTGTGGGAGGTGGAGATATAGGATTTATTTGGGAGGAAGAAGAATCAGCGACAAGGGAAACAGAAGAGGATGAGGAGAAAGCAGATTAAATGAGGAATGAGGGGAAACAAACTCAAGAGCACAGGAGTTTCAGATATCAACACAAAAGATGATTTGATTAAGCTACTTTCTGCTTAATATTCAAATTCCAAAGTTTTTGTTCAAGCGTGGTAAGGAAACTATTATATAACTGAAGGAAGTGTGGATAATACTCTGCTCATACTTAACTGTGACACATGAGCGGCAGAAAAGAAAAAATAACAACTTTGTCTCTGTAGTTTTGGAACAGCACTGAGCCCATGTCATTGAGCCTTGGAGAACCGCCCAACATTCTTAAATCTTTTCCTAAATACTAACCCTTCTGCTTACTCTGTGAAACTATTATCTCCTTTGGGGTTTTCCTCCGTCACAATCAAATTTTTGTAACCTGTCCTATCGCTCCGGCCGCCTGGGAAAACCCACCTAAGCGGAGGTGCTTCTGGCTTTTCAACTCAGCTAAGTGGGAAGACCAAAATCAGAAACACTCTGATATTCCAGGGAATGATTACTGTTTTCCATGTAAAGGGGACCCTCTTTGTGCAGAGCGCATAAGTGAGGTCATAGTCTCGGGCATCGAGGGCGTACACTCCCACACTTTCTCCAATCCTAAAGCCCGTCAACCTTGTTTTAATTCTGCTTGTTCTCATGCTGTCCAAGATAGAGAGGCGGCTCACAGACGGTACCGTAACCATCAATCTCCTGAACTCATGCCCTTTATATTTCTGCCCGTAATCATGCCAAATATTTACTCATAAAATGCTTTCGTTCAAAAAAAAAATGTCAAAATCTTTCTGAATAAAATTTCCCTCTCGTGACTTCTGGCATCTAGCTAATAACACTCTAACAATTTTTCTTCTTCATTTTTCCCCTCCTATGTTTCACCCAGATGGCTCCACAGCTGTCTCATCTATTTCTAAAGCTGAACTCTTCACTCAAACCTTTGCTGAAAATTCCACTCTGGTTGATGAAGGGCTTGTTCCTCCTTCTCCTCCACCCTATGACAATATTTGCCTGTTTATTAAGATCCTTCGTAATGGTGTTTTCTATGCACTTTCTGGACTAATCCTCGGAAGGCTTACGGTCTTGAAGGAGTCCCTCCTATTGTTCTCAAAACTGTGCTTCTGTGCTTGCACCCTGGGCCCGGTCAAACTTTACCGTCTTTGTACTCTTTACGTCTACTTCCACCTTTCCTTCTTGCTGGAAGTTTGCTCACATCCAACCTTTCCTAAGAAGGGTGACCGTTCTAATCCTTCAAACTACCGTCCTATAGTTTTGACTTCTTGCCTTGCTAAAGCTTTTAAATCTATACTTAATAAGAAGATTCTTAAGAATCTATCTGCTCACAATCTTCTATCTGGTCGTCAGTACGGTTTCCGTAAAGGGTGATCTACTGGCGATCTTCTAGCTTTCCTAAATGAATCTTGGGGCATCCTCCTTTAGGGGTTTCAGTGAAACTTTTGCTGTTGCCATTGACATATCAAAAGCTTAGAGTCTGGCACAAATCTTAATTTCCAAACACCCTCATTCGGTTTCCCATCCTTCTCTCTGTACCTACATCTTAGGTTTCCCTTTCCAAAACCGTTTTATTGCAGCTACTGTAACGGTCATTGTTATTCTCCTTTACTAGCAATAGTGGTGTTCCCATGGTTCGTCCTATCACTCACTCTCTTTCTATTATTCTTAATGATCTTCTAAGTCTAACTCAAAGCCCTATCCACTCCTACGCTGATGATTCTACCCTGCATTTTTCAACGTCGTTTATTAGACGTCCAACTCAACAGGAACTAAGTGATTCACGGAGAGATGCCACTGAGCGCCTAACCCTTTTGATCTTTCTATAATTTCTGACTGGGGCAAAGCAAACCTTGTTTTGTTCAATGTCTCAAAAAAAACCATTTTTTGCACCTATCTACTCGACAAAACCTACCAGATAAATATCCCCTCTTCTTTAATGACACTCAACTATCTCCTTCTCTTACAATGGACAATAATTATTGGACATTCTTGGACTATCCTATACTAAAATTCTGAACTGGAAATCTCGCATCTCATCTCTTGCTAAACAGCTTCTAAGAAGTTAGGTGTCCTGTGGCGTCTGCGTCCTTTTTTCTCCTCCCAGTTGCTTCTCTGTACAGCGGCTTTATCCGCCCATGTATGGAGTTGTCTCACATGTTTGGGGGGGATCCACTCATACAGCTCTCCAAAACAGGGTTGAGTCAAAAGCTTTCGTCTCATCACTCCCCTCCTCTGACTGACTGTCTTCAATCTTTAAATCACCGCCGCAATGTTGCTTCTCTTGCTATCTTCTACCATATTTTCATGCTCACTGCTCTTCTGAACTTGTTAACTGCACCTCCCCCCCTCCCGGCCTCGCTGCAAAGACTTTCTTTTCTTCTCACCCCTATTTGTCCTTTCTTCCTAAGGCAAGATTTAAATCATATCTTTCGCTTTCATCCCTTTAGGGTAAACTCGGAAACCTCTTCCTGTTTCTTTTTTTTCCATTTCCCTACGACTTAATTTTTTCGAGAAGGGTGACAAGACACTTCCCAAACAAAACTGCCCACCCCCCTTTTTTTATTTTTACTGCTTCTTTACAGGGCTGGAAACTAACCGGCTTTGTGTTACCTTTTTTTATTGTGTCCTTGTCCTCCTTTGTGAGTAAAAAAAAAGTCAGTCAAAAATAGGATAGTTAGGGAGCCCCTGGAGTTTTTTTCACTTATGGGAAGAAAGGTTTGATCATTTTAATTTTTTTCATTAATAGGGGAATAAAAAAAAAAACCTTTTTAAAGTTCAACTTCCGGGGGTTTTAGGGGGGGCAACCCCAAGGCCCCCCAAAAAGGGTCTTTATTTACATTTTGGGAAAAAAGATGAAATTAATATGGATGAATCCCTTATACTACTAAAGTGAAATATGCAACTTAAGAAAAAAAAATGTCGGGGGTTTTTCCCAAATTTAAGAAGGTTTCTTTTGGGGGTTTTTTTTTTTCAATTTGGGTTTTTCATTACACTTTCGAAAAAAAAATTAAACTTATACTGGTGAATGACATTCAAAACCTATCCTTACATAACTTAAAAAAATATATTCGCTGGCTTTTTTCCTTAAAAAAGGTCAGACAGGGTCGGAAGGGTAAAAATGGGTTTTACAATTATTTTTCGGAGAACAATGCTGAATTTCAAAGGCTTAATTTTTTTGCATCCTTGATTTGAAATAACAACCTTAAGAGAAAAATTTTTTTCAAGGGTTCCATTTAAGAAGAGTTTTTTGGAGGGTTCATAGGTTTTCAATTACAATTTTGAGGAAAGGGTTGAATCATGCGGTGAATACATAACTACAAAACACTATGGTACATAACTTACCCAAAATTTACAAAACTTAAAAAATATATTCCCTGGCTTTTTTGTTTAGAAAGCGATTTGTGTTATCATACGCATATTTAACTCAAAATTTTAATGTTCATTTCTTCATTTTTCCCATCAGCTTTTTTTTAGTACTATACCCGCCCATTGTTTTTTAAAATGTATTCCCTCTAAATTTAAATTTCTTAAAAAAAAATTTGTGAATGATGAGGCTTAGGACATTAACATTAGATTGAGAATGATGTGCACTTATGTTTAAAAAATTTATGTCTTTAAATCCCGGAACAATCTATTTAAAATTCAACCGGGTAGACATTGTCTTTGATCATAGAATAACCTTCATTAAGGAAATGCACGTGACGCTGGGGTGGGACACCTTTTTTTCTCACTGGGGGCAAAACAAATTCGCCCCCGCAACCTTAAAAAGATTTAAAATGCCATTCCTTCAAACACAAGTACCCCGCATTCTTGTAAAAGTTTGGGCAGACAAGCGGCATTTTGCAGATTGAATGGTGGGGAGCTCTATGTGGTGTGACACAACTTTTGGGGGTTCAGGGAAATCATAGGTTTGTTAAAATTAAAAACCAATTACTCCGGGGTTTTAAAACCACCCAGAGGCAGAACAAAATTTGTCTCCATGCAATTGTGCAGATATTTTTCCTCCAACCCCCAGGGACTAGTTGTGAGGGCCTCAGATCTGATGTTGCGTTATTCCTTACCCATTGCCTCGTATAAAAAACCTTGTGTGGATGGACTTTTGGCACCAAAAGGTAAAATAACAGGCCCACATCAAATATGGGCCCATACCCAAAATTTGGTCCAAAGTCGTGAACCCTGCCAGGTTTTCATGCTTACACAGGCGAACACCTCATCCTTATGGGAAAGGAAAAAAGCGCCCTCTGAAAATGCTGAAACAATTAAGTCTCCCTTTGGTGCTCTCTCTGCATTGGCAAAGGGTGAAGTAGATAAACCCAAAACATGCAAGCTTCTTGAGAGTATACTCCAAGATTATGGTGCAAAGGGGAAATCCCTTGAACGCAAGGTTTCCCATGTTTTTTAGAAATCTTCGGGCCAAAGAAAGGCAAGGGGCCGTTTTCAAGCTGAAGGTTTTAGATGCAACAGTATTCCCCCCTGGAAAAAGTCACAAGCAGAAATACTCGAGCAACTTTGGGGCAAGACTGACATGCAGATGTGCAAAGGGGATCCCCCCAAAAGGGCTTAAAAGGGTGGGGAAACCCTGGCAATGCTCCAAATTTTGTGGTTACCGGTTCCCAGATCCAGATCTGCTTCACTGATCCAACTTGCTTTTCCAAAACCCAAAGACGACACGACGTGTGCGAGACCCGAGCCCTGTTTGACTCGACTTCGATGCAATGAAAAAATGTAATGTATGTAGTGAACTGATATGAAGTGACTAAAATTTCTTTTTCAAACAAAATATCGATCCCCGCTGGTGTAACAGTTAAAGGTGTCCCCAGGTCCGGTTTTTTTATTCTTATTGGGGAGTCCTTGGGTTTAAGGGTTGTCATAACTTGACCCTACTATAAATGCTAAAAATATAACTTTTCTTCTAGGCAAATTTTTTTAGGAAATTTAATTTTTTAACCTTTGGGATTACTGACTAATCCCACAATGTGGATTTTCATGAAGAAAAACGAACATAATTCAGTTTGATTTTTTTCGTGAATCTCATTCTGCTTTTCTTAAATGTTTTTGGTAATTTTTCTTCAGGAAAATTTTTGCCCCTCTAAAGCAGATTTCAAGGAAAATGTTTTTTAAGGTTATGTATTTTATTTTTCGATTATTTAAGTTGGGGATCAGTAGATTTAATTTTTTACAAAGTGTAATAATATTGCACCCTTCAAAAGGCACTTTTTTAAAAAAAATACCAGAAAAAAATTTTTTCTCTTAACAAAAGCCCGGGAAATTTTTTCATAATTAGTAATTTTTTGGGTAAATTTGTATGTCCACTTCCAGTGATTCACCCGCATCAGTTTCAACCTTATTTCAAATTGTAATTTTAAAACCTCTGAACCCTCCCAAAAAACTCTTTTAAATGGGAACCCCTGAAAAAAATTGTCTCCTAAGGTTTTATTTCAAATCAAGATCAAAAGATATAACAATTGAAAATTTAGCATTGTTTTCCGAAATGAATTATAACCTATTTTTTACCCCTTCCACCCTCTCTGACCTTTCTTGCAAAAAAACCAGCGAATTAAAATTTTTTTAAGTTATGTAATTTGGATAGGTTATGTAATACCTTCACCCGTATGAGTTTAACTTTGTCTCGAAAGTGTAATGGAAAAACCCAAAATTTAAAACCCTCCAAAAGAAACCTTTTTAAAAAGGAAACCCCCGAATTTTTTTTTTGTTCATATTTCACTTTAGTAGTTTTAATGGGATTTATCCATATTAATTTCGTCTTGTTTTTCCCCAAAAGGGAAATAAAACCTATTTTGGGGGGGGTTGGGGGGCGCCCCCCTAAACCCCAGGAATGTTGAACTTAAGAAATGGGTTTTTTTCATTCCCCTTTAATAGCAACCAATTGAAAGATCAAACCTTTCGTTCCCAAAAATGTAAATGAACCCATGGGCCCCCCTACTAGGAAACATGGCAAATTTTTTTTGGGTTTTGATCCTCGGTTCCCCGTTTTGTTTGTAATTTTTTTTATTATTTGCTACCATTGGGGGGAGCTGCTTTTTTGCCTCCCCTGATCGCTAAGCTTATACCTAAAAGAACTCATTGGATGGCTTGACAGAAAAATGTTCAACCCTCTCGCTGACCCCTCCAATATCTGTCAGTAGTCTTCTTTGTTGCTCTCTCCGGGGAAAAAATTGGTTGGGGCCCCGGGATGGCTGAGAGCAAGCTCAAACAAAGGCGACTTTACCAATACCACAATTACACGGGCATTGTAAATCAGAGTATAATTTTGGCAGAAATTTTGTTTTAGTACCAATCACAATGTGGTAATAAACGTGATTTTCCGACACGAGATTGTTATCGACCTTGATGGGAGGTTTGGGGGGGAGGGAAAAAGTGACCTGTTTTTTTTATTGTTGGTGAGGTCATCTTGTTCGCGTCTGCACTTAGCACATAAAACGTAGCATGAAAAATTTATAGATAGAGAATACTTAGTTTTGTATAGTACTACTAAACCATTTGTTTTTTTTTGTTTCTCTCTCTCCTCTCTCTCTCTTCTCTCCCCTTCCTCCTCCTTTTCTCTCCTCTCTCTCTCTCTCCCTCTCTTCCTCTCCTCTCTCTCTCCCTCTCTCTCTTTTCTCCCCTTTTCTCTCTCTCTCTCTCTCCCCTCTTTTCTTTTTTTCTTCTTCCCCTTTTTTCCTTTTCTTTCTGCCAAAAATGGAGTAATTTTTTTATTTTTTAATAAAAAAATTTGGGAAAATAAACCCTTTTTCCCCCAAAGTGAAATAACCCCGGGGGTTTTAAGGAAAAGGGGGTTTTTTTTATTTTGGTTTTCTTTTTTTTTGTTTTCCTAATTTGCTCCATTTAAAAGGCCCTCCCCATATCCCTAACTTAACCTAAAGATTTGGTCTTCATTTCAACTCTCGCATGCCAATTTTCTTTTAGTTTTCCTCGTTGTCTTGAATTTTCTTTTTGCTCCTGGGTGGCTTTTCCTCTCAACTAGCCTTTACTTTCATTACCGGGTTTACAAAATTTCAAATTTTTTATGAAACAGCATATGTAATTCGTGATTTCCGATATAATTCTTAGTCGCTTTTGCGGTTTGGGAAAAATGGTTAGGTCCCTTTTTGGGTGAAGGAATATCGTCATCGCACTTCCATAATTTACAGAGAAATTTAAATCAGAGAGTAAATTGTTTGAGAATTATACTTTAGTATTTTTTCCCCCCCAAATTATCTAATCGATACTTCTGATACGATTTGTTTCTCCTTTTTCGATTTAGGACACAAGTTCCTTTCTCCCCTTCCTTGGTGGTCCTCCCTTCTCGTCTGCAGCTGCCAAATTCGTAGTTATTTCATGGAGAAAGTATAGCTATTTATTTCTTATATACTACTTTTCTGTCTTTTCTCATTTATTCTCATATTTTCCTTCTTTAATCATCTATTACTCGTACACTTTCTTTCCTGCACCCACTTTCGTATTCTTTATCCAATCACTTTCCTCACTTTCTGTTTACTACATATTCTATCCCTCTTCCTACAAAACTTTAAACAATATTTGTCACCCTGGCACTCCTTGGGCTTATTCCATCCCTTAAAAAAAAAAGAAGACAACAGAACACTCGCAGATGTTGCAACGAGGGATCAACCTTTTCCTCTTTCCCTTTGCAGAGGTGAGTGTGAACATGGCCGGAGAGAGCTTACTTCTTCCACCCGAGACACAAGTATTAAGGTAGTATGATTTCCAGTAACTATACCCTTTAAAAGCAGGTGGAATATGGAGGTCAGCAAGGTTGGTGTGAAAAATAGATGGTGTAGAAGAGTCAGGTTTCCTGGAAGCCGTGGTTTGTCGTAATAGTGAAGGTGTTATAAGGTTCCGATTTTCGTGTCTTTATCTAGGGAGTGAGAGAAACATACTAAGGAATGGTTAGGTTTTCAATATATCGCACTGGTAATTAATATACTTATGCGTCACACATGAAGTTTAGACTGGACATAATATATATGAGTTCGTGCGTGCGGTGCGCGTTCGTCGCTGTGCCGTGCGTGTGTGTGGCGTGTATCACTAGTTGTATTCATCCAGTTGTATTTACAGGGCCTGAGGGGGCACTCGATGGCCCGCTCCATGCTACATTTTTATCATTCATCCTAGTAATTAGTGTTGGCACTAATTAGCACAACACACAACACTGCTCCAATACTTGTTCACACAACTCGTAATTAGAGTCCGTGCTCCCATTACACAAGACACAGGACCTCGAGGTATGTTGGTCCTACACACGGGACACCCACTCAGGTAACTGTACACCGAGTAGTTACTGTTCACCGGCCTCTATTGCTCGTCCTCACTCGCTACTGTGTTACGTACCCAATACACGGAAAACTAAAACCTTATATATTAAGAATCTACTGGTGCAGCCTAACTCTTTTCAGAATCATGCATTCACATCATGCAGACAATCTACTAGTGTCGGTTTGATTATCCATATTTAAAATCATGCAAAATACGCCATAGTCCACGATTCCCGTCAATATGTTGACTTTAGGAATCGACAGAATCCGTTAAATGCCAAAGTGCTGCCAATCTCATTACTTAGTAATCTCACAGAATCTGTCTTTTATCCACGTAAAGATTCCAGTCAAAAACCCACGTCAACTTCACATTTTTCACCTTGTTTAACAACATAAAACAAAAGGGAAGCTACAAGAGGTCGTGAGCCCTCACTGGTGTTCCTGTTCCTAACACTCCCTACTCCCTTTCATCCCCATCCATAAAATTGTCTGGCTTTTTTTTAAGCGCCCTTTACTCCGCACAAACTACCTGAGGGTCCATTCCAATCATTTACCACCATATTTGTAAACCTTTTTGTCCCTATTTTTTTTTAATATACTCTTTTCCATTTGAATCCGTTATTTCTTGTTTTACCCTGGTTACTACCGGAAAGAATTTTTCCTACATTTGTTTATTGTTGATTTTAAAGCCATTTAAAAAAACTTTATCAGATCGGCCCTTACTCTACGTCTCTCGAGTGAGTGTAAATTTAATAGCTTCAATATCCTCTCATAACTAAAGTTACGCATCACCTGTTTTATTTTTCAAACTCTCGTTAACACACGCCCACGTAACAAGTAGCCTACACGAGTTGACCATTGCACAGCATCAGCTGTAACGAAATCAGGCGAAATCTGGTTAAAAAGTGAAAAAGTTGAATCCAGTTTCCTAATCATTCTTTGTCCTCTCTCGTTACCCTTCGTTTGCACCGCTCCTGTGAACAAGTTAAAGGCGGGGTAGAAATTTTGTTGGGGTTACTACAAATTTAAAGTTTGTTTACCGTAACACTAGAATCAACCCTCATGTTAATCTATCGTCTTTTTCGCCTCCGTCTATGTGAACTTCATTATACCCCAAGAAGCTACATAGTCTATCTACAGATAGATACCTTATTTATCGAGTCTGTTCCCGTATTAATCTAAATTTCATACAAACTATACAAACTTAATATACGAATTAGCATCATCGCACATTGAATCCAATGAAATGTCATATATAAATCCACACAGCATATTAGGGTCATATCGAGGCCGCGGCGTGGATAATAGGTGTGCTGAGGTGTCCTTGAGGCACGCAACACCCGTCTAGGCGGGTGTTGCGTGTAGTAAGTTGATGGGAGGTCTCGGGAGGTGCCCAGTGGAGAGCGAGGCTCGAGAGGTTAAAGTTAGTAGTTACTTTATTTTGTTTAATTCTGAATGGACTTACTAAGGGCAAAAAATAAGAAATAACAAAAACCCGCTAGCTGCCAGCCCCCTATAAAGTAGAAAGTAAAATCATTTTAAAATATTGGAGGGCTAATTTAGTTTGGAATGTTTCTTGATACTCCTCTTTTAAAGTAAATTAAGTCGTAGGAGGGTGGAAAAATTAAAGCAGGAAGAGAGTTTCAGGGTTTACCAGTGAAAAGGATGAAAGAGTAAAGATACTGATTAAGGGCCGATTTCTCAGTCCTTTGGTAAGCTCCCTAACCAAAAGCCTTACCAACCTGGTAACATTCCTTACTAATAAAGAGATCCGATTTCTCAGTCGCTGTTTTCTGAATTCGGAGCTCCCAAACATGGTAAGGATCTCTACGAAACAAAGACGGCAGATTCGGTACTGTTGATATGCCTGTGTGGTGGAAATTGTAAACATTCCATCCAAAGTCAGTTAATAATTACTATTAACACACATATAAATAATAGCAACGGTTATTTATAGTATTTTACTTTAATGTATAGTTTATATTTTGTTATTTAATTTTTTTTTTCCTATGTATAATTATTACTTTTATTTATAATAACAACTTCACATATAACCACTTCTGTATATCTTACGCATATGTACCTACAATATTACTGAAGTTTGGAAGAATATAGCGTGACAGATAAAATAATTAATTAAGGCAGATGGCGGTTACAAATAAGGCTGGTTCCCACTAGCCCGCTTCTACGGCCGCCGTTGCCGTACACCGCCCAACAATGACGTCACCATCATCACCGCTTGAGTGGTATTTTTTGGTAACGGGCACTTTTTGCACCCCGCTCGAGGGGAAAAAACCCCCGCCGAGCGGGAGAGATATTTGATTTTAAACTTTGTATTCAGCCGTCAGCGGTACGGCGGTGCGGTCGACTTTTTTGTGACTTCATGTGACGTCATTTTTGTTCTTGTGTTGTACGGCGGCCGTACAAGCGGGGTGTGGGAACCGGGTTTTAATTTGTCTGCCTGACAGCGGGGGTGACGGGTTTATTCACCCCCTCTAATTTCTTAAAAATTTTTTTTTTCCATCTTTCATTTAAACCCTTAGTTTGATGCATTTTCTTTTTTTTTTTTTTTTTTTTTTAAAGAAAATATCCAAAATGGAAAATTTTAATTTTGGTATTGGAAAAAAGCATTAGAAGGTTTGTTGGGGAGGAGTGCCCACTTGGGGTTAAAACCAAAGGTTTTCATCTTGGTATCGATAAAAAGGAGGAAAGAGCTGAAAAAATCATTTTTTTGGGTTAAATCCCTCTTTAAAATTTTCCCCCCCTTTTAAATTTCTTTTAAGGGAAGAAAAAGGGGGTAAAGTAGAATTTGGGGGAAGGGGAAAAGGCGGGGGGGAAAACAGTATTTTGGGAAATAACGGTAAAGAAAAAGCAAAGGGGGAAACAGCATTGGGGGGCGAGATTTAAAGATTGAAGATGGCCCACGGGGAAACAAATTTTTTTGAGTTGGGTCTGACACTTGTTATTAGTAATTTTTGGGTGCTGAACCCCAAACTGATCTCAGTTTTTCTCTATCCAGTCAAAGTTTTTGAACGTGGGGGATTTTCTTTTTCTTAAAAAAAAAAAAAATTGAAAAATACTGTACATAAAAGTAACAGTGTTTATTTTAAAAAAAGTTCCCAAAATTTTAACATACAATAAAAAATTTAAAGAAATGGGCATAAGAATTTTTATTTAACATTACATGTTTTTAGAAAGGATAAAGGCATAATTGGGGTGCAGGTTAAGGAAAAAAATTTTACGTTTGTACTTTGTCTGGAGTGTTCAATTTGAGGACTTCACGTTTGATGCTCCAACAATAGTCCGCCATATATGCACTCCCTCTCCCCTGGTAAGTTCCCCCAAAACCCTTCAAATCGGTGAAACGTTCCCTTGCTCGTCGTTTTGCACCCAAGATTTTCCGGAAATTTGGCAAGATGGCTTGCAAAAAATGTATTTTAATACTCATTTTGGGCAACCAAGCGCTTTGTACTCTCCAATAGTTTCTGAACAATTTCTTTAAATTTTACTTGCACGTGTATTTCCAAGAAAGTTTTTTGACGACGTCTTTGAATGAAGCCAGCATTTTTTAAGGTCTGACATAGTACCGTTGAAATGTTCTTTTGATGAGCTGTCGAATTTGTGGCCTCAAAACACCCCGGGCCTTGTTTTTTTCAATTGACAGCCGGGAAAACCCAAATGATGTATTTAAAAACAGTCGCCATCATTAAAATGCTTTTACAAATTGTTTCGTGGACAGTTTTATGTGAGGGGTGGGAATATTATTTTTTCCTGTCAACAAGGGTCATGTACAATTTTGGGGATCTCCGGGTTTAAGATCAAATCTCGGAGGCCAATTCGTCTGACCCAAGCTTCTCTCGAGCTCTGCATCCCACATACGGGAAAAGCGGGAATTACTTTTGTATCCCCGTTTTGCCCAAAGAAGGAAGGCCCATTTTAAGTCAACACAGTGATCCAATTGTGTTTGTATATTGCAATAACTCAAGACTCTCTTTAATCTCCATTTCTTCACAAAGACGCCCGAATGCCAATGGGACTGCCCCAAAACAAATTGCCATTTGAAAAGGACACACTTCAAGCTCCGCTTTGGCTATCAAACAATCGCCATTATTTGGTTGAGATTGAAAGCCCCAGTTTTCCCTTTAGTAAACCAGGAAAAGTTTTGGCAAAACACAAAACCGCTGGCACTTGAAGGGTACTGCAGAAAAAGTATTTCTTGGTTCGAAAGTTGATACCCTTTATCCCTTTTTCAAAATATGTTTTTCTCGTTCAGTCTTGATCTATATTTCTTGAAGCTTTTTTGGGGTAGGCCCAAAACACGTGCTAAATCATTAAATCGTGCTGATCAAATCCCCTACGAAATGAATCCTCTGAATGTCAAAATCTGACATTGCTGTCACTGCGTTCTTCAACATCACCCGATCTTCTAGAGGAGGTAGTTGTTCAAAATGGCACGGAAATTTTGCTAATGAGCTTTGGGCTTATAGCTGACGTAGATTTGGATATTCAATTTTTTTTTTATTTTTCTTGTTAAATCCTGATGTTTTCACAAAAAAAAGTAACATTTTGTGGGGAAAGACTTTTGCTCTCCCAAACCATGGGGGTACCAAAAGCCAACTTTTCACGTGTTCCCTTTTGGGCCACATCCGTAACTCTCGACCACTGCTTGCACACTTTGTGAGGGGCCCATAGTTTTCTTTTATCACCCAGTTTCACTTTAAAATATGCGAAAATATGCTTGTTTTCAAATAGCTGATGCTTGCCCCCTCTTGGAAAGGTAAAATACACATATATAGCGAAGGGGCAGGGGTTTTTTAGGCTTTACACGAGACTAGCGGAAAAAGACGTCTGAAACAAAAAAAATATAACCTATGTAAAAAAAACCTAAGCGGAAAAAGTTTCAAGCTTGAAAAAAAAAAAAACCATAAAACGAAATAGAAATTACAATGGGATGTTTTACAAGGTTTAAGAGAAAAACCCTAACAAAACCTCCCAAATTCCCTCTTCCAGCTTTCTGTTTGCAGATATTGTAGTACTGACCTATTGGGAGCTGACACACCCTCTCACCGACTGTCTCAATTGTAACTGCAAAAAGTTGCCACATAGCTCCATGAGTCAAATCGTAATCAGCTGGCAAATTTTACTACGCTCACAAGTGGGAAATTTGCTTATCGGGGGGGTAAGCTGTGGAAAAAACTTGACGTGCTAGAAAAAAAAAATGACTACAGATTTGGAATCAGATGCCAATTTTTTGTCTAAATAAGCCAAAAATATAACTCAAAAATTTTTTTTCTTTTTAAATGTTCCCCCGTGATAGTCTGTTAGACGGGGTGAGACGAAAATTTGGACTTTTCCTGTTTATGACACTGTAAGTGGATCCCCTCCAGGGCATGAGAGGAATACTCCTACATGGGAATATGGCCCCTGTAAGAAGTTGGCAGGGAAAAAGAAAATATACGCAGACGCCCAAAACACCTTATACTTTTATATGGTTTGTATATAATTTATTTTGAAAAAATGTGGCGATGGTATCGCGGGGGGCCTTCAGGGGTTATACTTATGCGACTCAGTGGTGGGAATCAGTAGCGTCACAGCGAATGTCGAGTGGCGGCAGGTGTGGGACTTGTGGGGAACCTGATCGATGAAAATGACGCGCCATCCCCCCCGGTGGGGCGGGTTCCGGCTTAAACCCTTTGGGGTGGAACGTGCGGGATTTTTGGTCAAGGCCAAGGAAATGTATCTATCTATTACCTTTGCCTTAGGTTTTGGGGGTCGGTTTGGATGCTGTCGACAACAAGGCTTTTAGGTGCGCCCGAGAGGGTCAGGGAAGGATATCAAAATCATTCTCTCTCTCTCCTCTCTTTCTCTCTCTCCCCTGTGCGTCTGTCTTGTCTCTATCTATCTCGTTATGTGCTAGTTTTTGTGTGTGTGTGTGTTTTGGGTTTGTTTATGTGTATGTGTATGTGGGTGTGTGTGTGTTGTTGTGTGTGTGTGGTGTTGGTGTGGTTGTCATTCAAACCATTTTCCCATGGGGGATCAATGCAACTAAAAAAAAAAACAATCATAGGGGAAAAAAAAAATATGGCCTATCGTGAATGTGGAAAATCCCCGCTCTTTGTGTCGGTGAAAAAAAAATGCATAATGACAGAATCTTGGGCCCTATGAGCTCCTCAGTATTCCCCTTCCTTTTTTATGTGATACCCTCCTTCCCGCTTCCTTAAAAAGAGAGAGAGGAGGAGAGAAGGAGAGAGAGAGAGAGGAAGAGGGAGAGAGAAGAGAGAGAGAGAGAGGAGAAAAAGAGAGAGAGAGAGAGA
>JACEEZ010003873.1:0-11040 GCA_016584305.1 Chionoecetes opilio
TGCTCCCATGGTAGGGGTGAGGGAAGAGGGGACTATAGCGATAAGTGGGTGAAACCGGGTTGTGTGGTGATGGGAAATAGGGGAGGGGATGTATAAGAGGTTAGTCGAGGTGTGGTGTTGGTGGGGAAAGTGGGGGGGGGGGGAGAGCGGGTGTTGTGGGTGGGGTGTACCACGTGGTGATGGGAGTAGAGTAGGGAGTCATGCGGGAGTGTACACGTGGTGATGGGAGTAGGGGAAAGGTAGTCGAGGGGGGGAAGTGTCACCATGTGGTGGTGGGAGTAGGGGGAAGGTAGTCGGGGGTGGATGGAGGTGAATGAGAAAGGGGGGGAAGGCGGACGGGGGTGCAAAAAAGGGGGGGAAGGCAGGGATGAAGGGAGCGCGTAACGGTTTCTTATCGTCACGATAACATGCGACGATCATGATAGTGTCACGAAGTTGCTACATAGATAACGATAGCGTCACGATAGACTTACGATACCGCTGCGTTGGGTACGAAACTCGGGGAGCTTCCCGATTTTTAATGCACGCACGAACTGTTCGTGGCCTCGGCGAGCGCGTCACGATCGGTCACGATGGACCCATAACCAGGACCATGACGGCGCTGCGCATGCATTTGGCGCTTTCGTGGTTCATTAGGAATGTGTGAAGGGGGCTTATGTAATAAGACGCAGTAACTTATAAGAATATTAATGATAAGTATACTATCAATGTATACTTTATCACGACTCTTGATTCTTTTTTTTGGCTGCATAAGATAAGATACTGGATCCTATCTAGACACTTTGCAAGTACCAACTACAAGGTTATTGACTATACAAAGCGCCACCACGCCAGGCCACCACCCACTTTTTAGACTTGCCGACACTCACAAAACGCAAGAACACCAATTCCAGTCATGGCAGCCTTGCAAAAATCCTCCAACGTCAAATTAGACAATAAGATAGCTGGAATCTTCTGAATGGGTTGATGACGATGGGAAAATGAGTCTTTCAGCTGTTGGTAACCATTTTGGATATACACTTACATGTTTCTCATACACCCATCCACAGCAAAGCAGGCGTCTGACAAACACTTTAACTTTGCTACACAAGACACGTTAACTGAATTTGCTTCAAATTTTGAGGACTCTTCGTCTCTAGTGTTTTGAGCTAATGCAGCAGTTTTCAGCTAATGCTTTTTAAGCTAATGGCGAGCAGTAAACTAGTTTACTATGTCTGGGTCTAAGAAGCAGAGATTGAATGATGGTGGTAAGAAGTCTATTGGAAAACCAGATGATAGTTTTGTCAATGATGAGCGTGGGACGGTGGGAGTGGGACCGCTATTGACTCAGTTCTCATCGGCGTGGGACGGAGCGTGTTGCTTCTGGTCCCGGAACGGTGACGATAATAAGGGGGCAAAAGTTACTACAGGATGCCATCACGATTTCCGAGCCACCGATTGACGCTGGAAATCTATGCAAGGTCACATCGAACGTGGACCCAGGCTAGCGACTCAGAGTACTCCTTTCTTCACTCAGATATATCGTGAGAGCAGAACTAGAGCAGATTTATCCTATGTATACAGGTCGTTAGCTTTGGATGTTAGGCGGAGACGGTGGCCAGACACCATTTGCATATTTGTGGAGGGACCTGGATCAGGAAAGTTCATTTTGAAGGAGGACTTGCCTAAATGTCCACTTAAAAAGCCGGTGCCATCTTTGAACTTTGCACTGCGCGGATTTGCCGCTGAGTTGGTTAAGGACATGATTATCACGTCCATTCGTACCTTCTCTGAGCACGAGATCGTGATTTTCTACACTGAAAATGAGGTTAGGTATTAGCGGAGAATGGCTTCCCCAATTGAAAGGATTGGCAGATGTCGAATCAAGAATGAAGACAATGTCCTGCGTTTAGAAGTTGATGATTGGTGTTTGGGGTTGAGATTCACTCGAGGACACGACACCCACATTGTTGGTCTGTTGACAGTAGGCGTCATAGTTGTAGACGTTTGTAGATACAGAATAACTCAGAAGCCGACTCTGAAGTTATACATGTCCAGATTGGTCAGAGTACCGCTGAATTCTATGAACGAATCACCTCCATGTTGCCTTGAGGTTATTTCCTAGATCCACTAATGTCAGGCAACGTCAGGCTACAAATCTAATGATCATATGGATGAGAATCCGCCAAGCAGTGCTGTCCGCACTTAGCTCACTCGGGGAGTGAAGTAGTTCAGGTCTCTGATAAATCTGTGTTGAAAGTGTTACCATCACCAGTTCAGGGACGAGTCTCGATTGGTAGTCACTGAACGAAAAATATTAACCTTTTGCCAGGCAGTTCCTGAGGTACGAGTTGTGTGGGTAACATGCTCAAGACCGTGACTCGGGTTACGATCAAATCTATTTCTTTTTTCAGTATTAAACAAATGCACGCATGGACGTTGCATTTAATGCGTATGAGCGCAGTCCATCCTATTTATAAGATGCTTTGGCATTACTTACATTTGTGCCGCGTGACATTTGTTAGTCACTGCCACTTTGTCCACAGCGCTGGAAATAGTTGCAGCTGGAGTGTTTGAACAACCAATAATTGCATCTTAGACAGAGTCGTAGGTTGCCTTCATGCGTCAGTGTTACGTAATTACACGACACTTCAGCAGACCTCCCACATGTCTGAGGAGTCAAGGCTGGCTCAGAGTTTCCTTTTTCAAGTGACAATCCTTCAAAAATCTATTGGAATTCACTGATGCTGGGCGCGTGACGATGGCAGGGTGAACTTAATGCAACAAATGAACATTGGCCCGTACCGAAGAGTCATGACGGTAGAGCGGCACGAACGACTGAACGGCAGACCTTCGCTTACATAAGAGGGGTTGTTTTTGGAAGTTAAAGAGCAGCGAGGAAAGGTGGGCGGTTTGTCAAGTTTGAAGACAGGGTACACCGTGTCTTCACCTAACCTTCGATGAATTTGATTACATTACCTAATCTGGAGGGATTAAGAGATATGTTAACAATATTCTTTCAATTATATATTTAAGTATTAGTATAGATTATTAGGTATTACATATGCGGCAATAAGTGATTTTTGTGACAATAATGCAGGAGGTTCAGGATAGCGGGTGGGTATTACTTGAGCCGCCGCCATCATCAACGTCGCTGCCAGAACCCGCCAGCACGTTTCTCTACCGCACATATTCACATGAGCGGTAAGAGAGAAACTTACGTATACACGCCTCTACTGTTAATTAACTTCATTAAATATATATTTCACCAACTTCATAGCCGATCGCAACGTTTCTGTTGATGTTTTTGATGAGTATACGGGCAAATTCGCATATAGACTATTTATAGTCGTACTCTGGCAACGCAGTTTGAAGCAACACTTGCCAATACACCGCCGCGTGAGAACTCAACCAACCCTGCCTTTCTGTCCATTCTCGGTAACAATTTGAAGGTTCTGCCGCTCGTCGGTACCTCGCCGTTCGTCGCTCTACCACCTTGACTCTCGGTACGGGCCATTGACCCGTCTAAGAGTGACCTTCTCACCTCACTTATACAAAGCCGCCTCATACATACTGAATCACATTGCAAGCAGATGGCGTTCAGTGATGCCCACTTTTTTACTTGGCTTGTGTGTGGCCGGAGCTGGTTACCATTAGAGTGGAAGAACGTTGCCGTAGAGCGGATGCCAGTCATACAGCCGAATGAGTTGCTTTCATGGCTAATGCTGTTCACTGGAGTCAAGAACATTGACTTGCTACGCATGGCTTCAGATTTGGATAACATGACGAGAAATGTCAATCATGTTCTACTAACCATCACATCTGCATCGTCGGCCTTTGCAGAAATAAAGGATTCCATCAACATCAGCTCCGGCGAAGTGTTCAAGCTCCTTGAAGAAATATCATCTAGTATAGAAGAAATGGTAAGGAGAATAAAATATTGGAAGCAGTTTTGAGGCAAATTAAACACTTGGATGGGCTGAATGGTTTACACGGCGTGGTTAGAGCTCTATCTGAACTTGACTCACCCCAAACCATGCAGACGAGGTTGGTTCGCATGGCAGAAGAGGTAATCAGGGATTCCCTGGTGCATTTGGACTGGCCAGCTTCATCATACTGAGTGTTAGAGAGATAGAAGATAACACTGAGATTGGTGTGGCTCTCAGATACCACAGCTTCAGAAACATTCCAGTGGGTATGGATACAATGACCATTGATGAGTTTGAAAGTACTGAAGCCGAACTCTGCTGAGGAGGATCAAGAATGGTATTGCTGTGACCGGATTCTTTCCATATGAGTTGATAGTGGTGGATCACCTGAGGTTGGCGAATATGGTCACGTTTGATGAGTTTTCGCCAATTGTGCCCCAGGGGAACCGACTAAAACTGAGACGCTTCGGAGTGCCGATCCTCGTCGAAACCAAACCAAACCCTTCGAAAGGGTTGTAAGACACGACTCTCTCCGCGCGTGTCGTCCCGGCAAGGGTTGGCGAGAGAGAGGAGAGAGCGAGTATACTTTCTCCCTTCCTTGCCTTCTTGCCGTGACGTCACTAGCGACCACGAGTATAAAAATATTGCCGGAAAACGTCTATCTAAATGATTAGGGACTGAGGAGTGAAGAAAAACAAATTATTGTTAGCATCTAATAACTAGCTATATATGTATTACTTTACTCTCACCACTCAATGTAAACTTTTCGTCAATCGTGAGTCACAGGATTAACCCATTTCACGCGTTACATGACTTCTTCCCCCCCAAAAAAAATTCTTGTTCCTCAGCCCTTCATCACACATCCTACCAGATATCTAGCTAAGTACAACAAGAAAACAGTAACAGATATACAACAACATATCATGACTCCTCTCCTTTAAAATTCACATATGGGTCTTCTATCCACCCACACAAAAAAATACTTAAGTTGGACTTTACAATTCTCAAATGAACTTTACAAAAAAAATAAATTAAGTGGTATTGCGTTCTTAATTTCTTCACCTCCTCACTAAGAGCAGATTTAACCAGTTTGGGGATACAAAATCAATGTATGACTTTACTCCACCTTCTCACTCATCTCTTACTTACTTAGGCCGAAGCCATATAGAGTCGCGACTGGACTCACCCCTCTAGTCTGTAATGGTTATTCTTTACCCACAAAAACCTAGGCATAGGCACGTAGGGAGAATAAACGACTGGATTTTCTCCATACCCTTCCGTAACTTGGGATAAGGCTCCCTCCTTTTTGAGGCATACACCCCTGCGTCAATCAACCCAACGAGCAAAGCTCAGAGCCAAGTACATCCTCGGGTCCTCGATTATCGACTTCGAAAAACCCCTAAAAAGTGGTATCATACATGGTTTACAGACATATTTAACTGATTTTCCTCTAATCTGGGGGGCGGCCATTTTTTTATTTCGCCAATATGGCGGCCCGAGGGGCCCCCGTCTTGGCGCCGTCAGAAATCGAAAGAGCATGGCAATGGGAAAACATCGGGGCCAAATTTGGTGGCTTTGGAAGAATGTGAACCAAAATATCCTAAGGGCCCTGACTATGCATGGCCAACCCAAACGTCACTAAGACTCAAGGGGAAATAATTTAAAGGTAAGGGACTTGCAGTTTTCCTATGCCTTTCATGTATTGCAACAAAGCAGCTCCAAGCAGCTACTGTAAGCTACAAGCAGCTGAATTGACTCCTGCCTCATTTATTAAGGAGTTGAAGACTTTTCCCTGGTGACTTGGTGATTTTAACGATAATCTTTTACAAGAAAATAGTAAGCTTCAGCAGATTATAATAAACACTGAGATGACTCAGTTAATTAAAACGCAACAAGAATCGCTCCTCTTCTGCTAGCCCCTTTTGGACATAGTTGTTACCAAAAAACCTGAGTCGGTAATTCACTCTGACACGACCCCCTTGCCCGTGGGTGACCCGAACTCATCAGCGTCACGGCAGACCTACACAAGCCCAAGCGTCAACCTACCATAGGTGGGGACTTCCGCAAACACTTCCGCAAACAGCAACTTCCGCAAATTGCGGAAGTTCGAATTCGTTTGCGGATTTAAGGAAGTGTTAATGTTTGCGGATTTGCGTTGGGAAGCACTTCCGCAAACTCTCAATTTTGAACATGATTTACGCACGGCCCACGCGCACCGTTCAGAGAACGTGCTTGCCCACCAGTGACTCTTCCTCTTTGATCAAATGGATTTTTTGATGGCCAAGCAATCCTGTACTCTGGGACTGAGAGTAATGTTGAATTGTGGGGGAGGTGTATCCAGATATTTTCCCGTTTTTATAGGAGTGAGGCAAGGGTGCGTCCTTGCCCCCTCTTTTTTTTTTACCATTTGTAGGAGGGGTATTAGGAAAAGTTGTAGATCAAAGTGATTGGGAGCATCCCTCGGAACACCAAGATAAGATCTTGTTTTTGCCGTGCTGCAGAATCTTTGCTGAGTCGGGGGAGGCTGGTATAGTTTTGGGGCTTTACACGGGGGGAAAGGACTTGGGACTTGAGGTCTCCTGGCTCAAGACCTTTGGCCGGTTTTTTAGTTCAAATGAAACACTACAGTCTTTTCATGGGGCAAAGACATCGAGACTTGGAAATATACATACTTGGTAGGCGTTCTAATGATGGGGGTCACGCAAAGTTTACGCAATTGGCATAGCCCACGGTTTATGGACTCGCTCAGCACGAGTATTGGTTTGCGGGACTGTGCAGGGGGACAAAAACCCGATCTCAAGTTGTTTTGTAATCCTGTCTTAATATATCGTTGGAAGACATGGACCTAAATAGCGACAGGAAGAGACGAATCGATGCCTTTGTCCTTCGCAGAATGAGGGGGTACGCTGAGAGATACGTGTCCAATCAGTACGAGTGCACAGGAGTGATCCGAGGGCCTATACGTTCGTCAGCACCACAACTTCGGGCGTATATGGGATGTGCACGCTACCCTGAAAACGATCCTTCCCATCGGGTGTATTGTAAGAGAGAATCCCGGCGGGAGGAGGCCAAGAGGGCGCCCAACATAGGCAGGGCTGGGGACAATAGACCTGGTCAGAAAACAATTTTTCCATTTTATACCACCCTGCAAGGATTTCACCTAGCTTTTGACCTGGAAAAGACGAGAAAATCACAACCAATTTGAGCTAAAATGTCAGAAACCGTTTGCTTTCATGGACCGCAAGATATTGTAAGCCGCGACAGTAGAAAAGCTGCCTAATTTGCCACTTCCGCCAGTACTTTTTTTCACCTGAGACTTTTGTTTACAATGGGATAGAACAACAAATTGGTATTTCAAATTGACAGCATTATTTAATCATTATTTCTGAAAAACAACAACTCCAAGTAAACATCAAGAAAAACAGTACACATCATATCCAGAAAACAAAAAAGCAAAATTTCTGAAAATTCACATAAAATTTCATAAATCTTACAAATTTTTCTTTTTTTTGTCTTGACCATCAAAAAAAAATGTGGTGACAAAGACCTCTATGAAATAACTATTTCAAGTGGCTAGAAAAACTCTATTGTCTATGTCAGGAAGGACACGTCACAGTCATTTTTTCAGAGTTGCTTCTTGAAGGTATCAAATCACGCTCACGGGTTGTCATCCAACAGTTTGAAAGAAGGTACTGTTTTTTGTGAGAATCTGTGGTAATGATGTTGCGAAATCAGTTCATTCATCTTGACTCCTCCGCACTCAGCAATGTCATCAATACTTTACATTGCTTACATATTCCAGGGCCTTGCTGTAGTCAATCCACGCCTTGGCCATTCGCACAGGTGCGAGAAGCCAGCAGTCCATACTCACAAGCCAAGGGTTTCGGTCAAGAGAAAGATTTGACTCTCTGAGACCACAACTAGATCAGACAGAAGTTTCGTCTGCCTGGTAACCTGAAGGGAACCTAGTGTTTCCCCTGTATCTGAAGCTATTGGCTTCTAGTGGAGGGCAGGACCTTGGCAGGCCCAACCGCTAATAAGTCTGTGGGTTTTTTTCCCCCCCACCTTTGCTTCCTTTTGTCAGAGTCTGACTACCGAAAGAGAGTACGAAAGGGCACAACATCCTTGTCAGGGACAACTTGTGGTTTCAGTTTTTGTCGAAAGCAATTTTTGTCTTTGCTATGAGCAAATTCTCTGGACTGTTCTCTTGAACTTCAATCATGCCTCATGACTGCAGATCATTTGCAGGTAGCATCTGCAGACAAGTGTAAGAGACATCCCAAACAGGGGTGTATAGGAACCCATGTCCTAGGAAGAGTGTTGCGGGCGTATTCCAGCTTCACAACAGTTCATCATCGTACAACTCCAGATGTCAGCCAGAGCAAAGCATGATACATTCGTCATCTAGTACGTACAGGTTTATCGTGGCCATCCACCTGGCCTGATGATGGCTCCAGGCCGACTCCAGTGGATTCGCGGGGAGGAGCGTGTCTCCAAGGACGATCAGTCGTAAGCTCATCCATCTCACGCCGAGTCAGGCTCGAGGAGGCTTTCGACCTCAGATTTCCTGTAGTATTTCTGCACTCTTCTCTTTTATTCAACCATTTTTGTCTGATGGGAACAGGTTTGTAGGTGTAGTCTGTAGGTAGATCGTCCAAACGTCTGAAGTGCTTGAACCAAGGATGTCTCTGGGCTCTTGACCTTGCCAACACAAGAGTTCCTAACCATACAGCACCCAAACCAGTCACTGCAGAATGTGGTTGCTGAGGCCAGGTATAGAACACATTCCTGTCAAGCTGTTGCTCCAGAAGCTTGGCAGATCCCCGCTGACTCAACTGTTGCTGGCCGTCGTGCAAACACAAGGGCAGTGATCACCCAGTAAGCCCACATGTACCTCCAGCAAATCCATGGATTGCCTCTGCCTGAGGCCGTTCCTGTGGGAGCTGTCTATCAATGGTACTCCCAGTACATAGCTTGCACTTCAGGCCTATGCAGGTAGGTCTGAGACAAGCACAGCCAGAGTCTCTGACGTAGGTCCAAGGATGCATTCCCAGGACATATCTCAGCATCTTGCTATCCCAGTGGGAGAGCAGCATACTTGGGAGGGTCGCTCACGCTAAAGTGCTGCACATCTGTTTACTCCTGCGTAGATTTCGGTACAGTGTCATGCATCCATGTTACGTCTCGTTGTGAGGTGAGAGGACACAAAACTTGTCCAGTGGTCAGCGCACCAGCCTTAATGTAGCAGAGGGACTAAGGCTCGTCACTTGATTGTCAGATCAATCAGACGATCAGCGGTACTGCAGATTGTCAACACACTCACATGACCTCCTGGGAAAGTGAGGAGTCACAGTGTCTTGGTGATAGTGAACATCAGACGAGGCGGTGGTAATCCACTGTTGCCTCTGCATTCCCATTCACTGTCGGTTGGGAGTCAGCCCAGGTAGGACACACAGCAGCAGTCCGTCGCTGATGTGGCAGCTGAAATAATTGTAGGAAATTTTGTGACAAATTCAATCTTGTTTCCTCTCTCTGCTGCATTCTTGCAGCCCTCCCTGCTTGCGCTGGGACCGTGATCAAACAGACTACTTGTCATGACCAGACATGCTGGGACTTATCTCTGTTTCTGATACCTGGTAGAACCTGAGTCTTGTCATGCTTCTCCCTTGATAGCAGTCAGGTCTTACTGTTTTCTATTTCTGGATGGGCATTCTGAAGCTCCTATGTCCGAACAGGGCTATCTAATTACAGGACCAAAGGCACTCACCTTTTCCCGCCGGGTCACTTGTTCTACCTTTATTCCCTTGCTAGATCTCGGCTTTTGTGAAGTGCAGAAATGCATGCGCTGCAAACTTGGTCATGGTCTTGATCCTAGCCATCTGACCAGAATGGGATTGATAGCCTCCACTCGCTTTGCATTGGCGAGGTCTGATGCTTAAGGATCCGTATTTCTGGCAAAACTAAGGAGATGGAGGAAGTACTGGAAAGGTCCCTGTACGGTGGTGGGTAAACTGGGGAGCCACTGATTGCTGGATGATGGGTAGTCGACAGGAAGGTTTCCTGTAGCACAATCTAGTAGCAGGTCCTTGCGTTGACGCTGTCTCGGACTGCAGGTGGATGGTTCTGAGATGTCAACTTGACGTCCAGAGTGATCTCCTTGTCTTACGACAAGTGAAGTTATCTTGTGATTAGATAATCTCTAGGATTTGTTAGCAGGTTTCACACAGATCTGAACAAGCATAAACGACCATTGAGATGTCATTGCTAAAAACCATTGGTAATTGTGACACTAGCGTGAAATAATTATAATTTAGTAAATTTTTTTGAAAAAAAAAAACCAAAAATTTTGTTTGGTATTGAAATCATCACATGTAGAATTTCCATAAAGGTTTCTATGCATTTTGATGTTTCAGTCTACAGCATCAATTACTGGTATGTCAACCCACATTATGCCATTATTGGTGAAAAACCTAGGCGAAAACAAAACATCAACAATGCTCGAAAAACTGCGTTTCAGAAAACGTGTATAGAAATTAGAACTGAATGCTTATGAGGCAAAGGTTCTGACATTGGCTTATATAGGTTGTAAATTTATCGACTTTCCAGGTCACAAAAGCCATTGGAAAACCGTTTGCAGGAGGGTATAGAAAAATAGGAAAAAATTGTTGCTGAACAGGTCTCCTTGGGGCAAGTTGATGTTGTCCTGTCGAGAGTTGCTTGAGTGTATGGGAAGGAGCCGCAAGGGGACTCGCGCGGGGGACCCCACCCGGGAGTAGTCGTCGTAGCGACGGGCCCGAGGCAACGCGCCCCCCGGCGTATGCCCTCCAATGATTGGTTGAAAGCAATCCACCCACCCTTTCAGCATGCTGAGGTCCGGCATTCTTTAACTCATGTAGAAGGTAGATGACGTGAACATCAAGACTGTGCTCGATGGGTCACGGCAGGAAGGCTCGTCTTAGATACCTCAACAGCAAGCAGAGAGCAAGCATGAAGACGAAGAGGATTGTTTTTTAAGAGTGAAACTTATAATGTTTATCGAGATCTCCACTATCTTTAGGCTAGTGTGACAGTGCAGTACTCCAAGCTAACTGTATAGCAATCTCGAAGGCGTCATGTGATAAAATATCTGTAA
>JACEEZ010003874.1:0-52500 GCA_016584305.1 Chionoecetes opilio
AACAGGCACCTGTGGACCACACACCTTAATGGTTGATGAACAGCGCGCCAGAGTACAGTCAGCCTGTGGACCAACACTCTTAAGGTTGATGAACGCGTCAGGTACAGGTAACTGGGACACAACACTCTTAATGGTTGATGAACAGCGCGCCAGAGTACAGGTCAGCCTGTGGCCACAACACTCTTAATGGTTGATGAACAGCGCGCCAGAGTACAGGTCAGCCTGTGGACCACACACTCTTAAAGGTTGATGAACAGCGCGCCAGAGTACAGGTCAACCTGTGGACCACAACACTCTTAATGGTTGATGAACAGCGTGCCAGAGTACAGGTCAGCCTGTGGACCACAACACTCTTAATGGTTGATGAACAGCGTGCCAGAGTACAGGTCAGCCTGTGGACCACAACACTCTTAATGGTTGATGAACAGCGTGCCAGAGTACAGGTCAGCCTGTGGACCACAACACTCTTAATGGTTGATGAACAGCGTGCCAGAGTACAGGTCAACCTGTGGACCACAACACATTACTTAAGTCATCACTGCGAGGATGGGCGGATGCACACACACACACACAAACAACACACACACCACACACACACACACACACACACACACACACACACACACACACACACACACACACACACACTGTTTGCCAGCCTATAGTAGATAACATCCTTGCCTGCAATCCAGCAGGTCATAGGTTTGCGGGTCTTTGAGTGCCCGTTCAAGCCTCCAAGGTTTTTCACCGACAAAAGCGAGTGGTCACTGTCTCCCTTGAGCAAGGGAATGGTGTGGGTGTGTGGTGTGTGTGTGGTCCCAGCCTTACCCATAGCTCGGTTTCTATGATAGCTAAGCTTCCTTCCGAAGGGAAAGTCACGAATGGCTGCGATTGTGAATCGAGCATGTTATAAGACCATAATGAATAAATAACACACACACACACGCACACACACACACACACACACACACACACACACACACACACACACACACCACACACACACGTTTTTTTATGTGCCCCGAGTGCACCCTCTCCCAACACCATCTCCTCACCCTGTTGGGTTTACAATACTTAACTACCCCTAGGATAGCTTATTTTACTGTTTTGCCACATCTTTTTTGTATTTTCGGTGACAGTGATGCCAGCAGTGTACCACACAAGCAGTGATTGCGTGTTAAGTACATGCATTATTGGGAGCAGCGGCGCCCCACAAGAGTGGTGGTGTGAGTGTTACCACCGTGGCGAGGGTTGCGGCTCATGCCTCACAGCAACGGCCTCGACAAAGTCTCGTTTGTCGAGACTGAAACCTTTTTCTGTTATTGGTGGTAACGTTAGCCCGTTTGAGGCAGCTGTTCCCTGTGCTGTGTGATGGGATTATCTGCCCTTGCCTGCTGTCCACCACAGACTTTTAGGCTACCTGCTGCCACTCTCACAGCCTCCCATCAACCACCATTATGCATTACCCAAAGTACGCCAAATAACTTCTCCACATCCTGTCCACAGGTCTGCACCGATCTTTGTAAATTCACACTTAATTCATTATGATCTCGCTCGCTGTTTTACGTAAACTAACAAGGATTCTTGACAAAAGAAACTTCATACGTTTCGTTCGTAACACAACCTATCCGTGTTCCTGTTTCCCCAGAAAATTCAATAATGGGTTGATGTGTTTTAGGTGAGCAGGGTCGGCCATGAATAGGTCCTGTGGGGGCTCCAAGTATTTGCCGAGATCACAGGATGGGTCCTGATCTGCATTGATGATGAATGGATTCTGATGGATCTCTAGAAATCAAGATATTGTTATGGATTTTGCCATTATCTCCCGAAATTTTGATCAGTACTCCAGAATATCTACAGAAATTTTGCTGAATGATAGCTTAAATCCATAAATGCTAACTTGAATGTCTTTGGCAAGAGTTATGAGTGAGTGAGGAGGATGGGAGACAGATTGGTAGGGCTGAGCGTGGCTGCGACGTGTCCTGTACGTGTGTTATGCCCCCGTCCAGGCTCAGGAACTGCGCAGTACGTGGTCAGCCCTAGTCAACAAGTAAGAAAATATGCTTCAGGGTAGCCTGAAGACATGAAAAAGGGAAGATGACTCTGGCGGGTGTTGTTTTGTAAATCAAGCAGTTGTCAAGAAGAAGGGAAACAAGGCTATTTGTGGACATGGAAAGATTGCGAAAGAATAGAACCAGGTGGCAAGATGCCTTTGGACATGAGAAAGATTTTGGAAAGGAAAGAAACTAGTAGTCCACCTCAACATTTGTCCCCTCCGCTCTGTTAAGGACTACCACGCTCCCCACTCGTGGTAGGACAAATGTTGAGTGACACCTAGTTTCTTTCCTTTCCAAATCTTTCTCATGTCCAAAGGCATCTTTGCCCACCTTGTTTCTATTCTTTCGCAATCTTTCCCTTCCACACGAGCCTTGTTTTCCCTTCCTTCCTTGACACTTCTTGATCTACAAAACAACACCCGCGAAGAGTCATCTTCCCTTTTTCATGTCTTTTGCAGGCTACCCAGGAAGCATTTTCTATTTGTTTTTTTCTCCTTTTTCCATGTGAAAGGTAAGGTGTGCACTACCTATTAAACATCAATGGTCCGAGCTTCTTAGCCGACAACAATTCGTAGCCGGTATCAGGTCTCGGTGGTTCGCTCGCTCACCACCGCTCGACCGTGTTGGCAGGCTCCCATTGACTTGTTCGAGCCATTTGGGCTCAATTTTAAACAATTCCTTGGACAACGACGCCCGGTGACCAACACGCGTTTGTTCCAGTGGCGTTGAAGATTCCGTGATCCCCCCATCCTCCTTAGACGGCCCGCAACCCCTCACTGACTTTCCACAACTGGGAACACCCATTCGCATCGACGTCTCTTCAGGCACAACTAAGCGTGCGCACACGCCAGAGGAGTGTCTCTCAGTACTAAACTATGACGATTCATTTTCGAATATTGGAATTGAGAAATCGAATAAACTACGATTTTGTCCATCTGGAGCACGACGAGCTTCGAATTGAGTCTATAGAACGGCCCCAGGCGACCACCACAGGCTTTCGTTAGAAGCGCCGGACAAATGTTCCCTCACAGGACACTTTCCTTCTCTACTGAGTCATCTCGGGCAGGGGTTATCGCCTGCCCGTGATGACTGAGGCGGGAGGGTTCCATGGCATCCAAAACGATACACCTTTGGTTCCGAAAAAAATAAAAATAGAAATCTGAATTAAAGTAACGCCTCACATAGGTTTATTATATCCGTTTCATACGTTAGTATTCTCAGTTACAGTGTTGCTTTAAATTTTGATTTCCTTAACAAGTTTACCTTTCCTAACATTTAAAATTAAGATTTTAAGGAGTATGCCGCAGCACCTGTCTCATGTATGGCGTATTTGGGAAGATAATTTATTAGATATAATTATTAGGGTTTAATGCACAGGCTCGCTAAATCCCATAGGGGGAGTCCCCTGTGTCTCATTATTAGAGTTTTTCCCACGAATCTTGCCTCTTTTTCCTCTTAAAGTGCTCCAGATGATGTATTTAAGGCGTATAGTATAGGCGTGCCCCCGAACCATCTTAGGGGCTTGGGATCTCCCCACCATAGTTTTTACAAATAGGGCCCCAAAAAGGCTAGAAACGGCACTGCGGATCTGTGGGGTCTCGAGGTCTTTGCTACTCACGGAGATCTTGGTAAAGATGTACAGCGGAGGGACAGCAGGGCGAGGTAACAACTGAGATCCTCTGGCCGCCGAACCTTTTGTGCATGTACTCCGGCACCTCGTGCGCACCTGCGGGGAAACAGCCCACCAACAGGACTTATACTACGGTTTGTACATTATCGTGATTTTTGTCACACCAGAGATTCAGTGACCCGCACCACCAAGAGTTCCACCTCGGATATTTTATGATACACCAAAGACAACCGTATACAGTAGTCTTTGGATAAACACAACAATAGATTAATTTCGTAAAACTAACTCATCTCTTCCTCAGTTATTTGTATTTTTTCTGGTGATTAAAGGGTTCTTTTAATTGTTATTATTCTAACATTGTTGGTTTTTGACAAAGAAAGATGTTGAAATTATATCAACCTCGTCAAGTATTCTTTTTTGCAAACTGACAGCAAGATAATGTACAGAGAAACTAGGGCATACCACCATAGGCGTAGTTAGGCCTGGGCATTGGGGGCTGTAGCCCCGCATGTTTTATGAATAGCCCGGATCTCAAATAGCCTTTTTTCTCTTACAAAAAATAAGATAGCTCTGACCTTGGGCCTACACAAAATTATAGTAAGAAACAAGAAATTTGTTAGATGTTACTGGCATATGCTGATTGCATCCTTTTTATATGAGCAGGACAGCGAGAGATACGGATATATATATATATATATATATCTATATATATATATATATCTATTATAATATATATATATATATAACACATATATTATATATTATATATTAATATATTATATAGATAAAAAAATATATATATATTATAAATATATATATATATATATATATAGTATATATATTATATATATATATAATATTATTATATTATATATAATATATATATATACTATATATCCCGTAATCTCTCTTGTCCTGCTCAATCAAATATGATATCTTATCTATATATATATATAGTATAATATATAGATATATTATATATATATATATATATATTTACATATATGTATATATTTATATGTATAGTTTATATATATATATTTATATAATTTATATATTTAATATATATATATTTATATATTGATTTTCTTGTTAATTCATCATGGAGTTTCAGGGTGACAGAGAACCTCGGTATACTTGGGGTTAAAAACTTGGGGCCCCCCATAACACCCCAAGTATACCGAGTTTCGCTGTCACCCTGAAACTCCATGATATAATTTATATATATATATATTTATATATATTTTTTTATATATAGAATATATAATAATATATATATATATATATATATAATATATATATTATATATATATATATAATAATATATATATATATCATAAGTAGTTATAATACCGAGGTTGTCAGATCTCAGTACTGACAAAGCAATTGGGAATATAACACTCTATATGACTGCTTCATCACGACAAAGCTCTAATTTTTCTTAGGTTTTACTCCTACTGATGTAAATAAAATAATATCGCGAGGTTGAACCCCAACTCCTATTGTCTTAATTTTAATTTTAATTTCATGTTTCGAAAAGGTTTCCTAAGCAAATTACCGGAGCCTTTTAGTAAGCACAGATGTCCTCACACTTATATTCATTATACTCATAAATAAATTTAAAATTATCCTGTAAAAATTTAAAGATCTCTTAGCTGGGCTACAGCCGCCCAATTGTTTCAAGATCCTAAAAATACGCCCTGCCGTACCAAAAAACAATACCACATGCAGAAATGGGAAAAAATATCGTTTTCTTGTGCAAGAACAGGAAATATAAAAGAGCGCCTTTGAATAGCAGAATGGAATAATGTTTTTAAGACTATTAAGCGAGAATGAGGACTATAAATATATTAGATTGTTTACTGTGTTATACCATGAGTCATGACCTGTTACGCAAATTATTTTTGATGGCTGGTGTTCACATAAACTCACCCCGCTGTCGAAATGAACACGGGCAGGAATGTCCAACTCATGATCTGCAGCAGGATTGATCGACTGTGCGGGGAGGGAGACTCATAGGCATCAGGGTTACGGCGATCAAGGACTGAAAACTGTATTTTTTTTAACTTTCACATCTCAAAGGACTGACCAAGGGCAAAAAAAAGTAACAAACAGGCCGCTAGTTACCAGTCCCTCAAAGAGATAGTAAGACATTGGCAGAATTTAATTGCAGTGGGCTAATTTCGTTCGGCAAGTGTCTTTGTCATTTAGTCATGGCCTAGGAAGATGGAAAAATAGAAACAGAAGAGAAAAGGTGCACTTTGTTTGTTAACGCTATAATAATTCTAAGGTGGACACAACCAACTCTCTTCTCAGAGATGACACAAGGCAGCCGCGTCGTGCATTGATATTATGATTAAGTACGATAAAGGGTTCTGGCACTGTTTATTGCTAGAAGGGTTTGCCCTCCGGTGGTGGCCGCGTCTAGACATCTGTGATTCAGAATAGTAATATTTTGGTATCACGATGAAGTTGAAAGCCCCGATCCGATGCCTGCTGGCTGCCCCGGAGCCCCCATGCCGATGAAGTGCTCCGAGCCGTGTTGGCTGGCGAAGAGTGACGCGCCCACCTGCCACAGATGGGAAAGGGGGGGGGGGGGGGGGGGAGAAGGGGTTAATTATATTTTACACATGTAGACTAGACCCTAGGTTTTCATTGATTTTTATTTTTTCTCATCACAAAAGAATGGCCATTGGTAACACAAAAAATGTAACAAAAAGCTCGTAAGTAGAATATAATATGAGAAATATAGAAAAGGTGTTGTCCAATTCACTATCGATATTGTAGCTCGCTCTCTCTCTCTCATCTCTCTCGCTCTCTCCTCTTCGTCTCTCTTCTCTCTCTTTCTCTCTCTGCGCTCTCGTCTCTCATCCTCTCTCTCTCACACACAGAAACCGCGGGGGGATGGCAGTTGATAGCGCGCTGGAGACTGCCATTCTGTGGTAGCCTGTTCGAATCTTACTGCTCCCGGGGATTTTTCACTGACAAATTCGAGCGGTTACTGTCCCCTTGAGCAAGTGGGGTGGGGTGGGTGGTGTTGAGGTCCCAGCATTACCCAAAGATCGGTAATAATGAGCTCCAAGCTCGCACCCGGGGAGGGTTGAAACTGGCGATCGCGAGTCAGGACACCCGTGGACAAGACCCATGGGTGAATACCCACACACACACACACACACACACGCACACACACACACACACACGACACACACACACAACCACACACACACACAACGCACCGGGAGCCACCGCATGTAAGCGTCCTGCCAGGAAGTACCCGAGATGTTCCTCTGTTGGGGCGACACAGAGCCTGCAATGAAGGGCGAAAACAAGCATCAATAAACATTGTCACAGTGAAACCTTAAAAAATATGAATTTTTATTGAGGGAATTAATAGTGTCCTTGTGAATCAGCAGCCATGGCCACTCGCTTAACACCTGCCTTTGTGATGGATAACAATTAACAGAATATAAGCCTGAGGAAGTAAGATAAAAAAGCCTAAGGAGGAAGATAAAAAAGCACTGAAGGAAATAAAAAGCATGAGGAAGGAAATAAAAAAGGCCTGAGGAAGGAAGATAAAAAACCTAAGAAGGAAGATAAAAAAGGCCTAAGGAAGGAATTAAAAAAGCCTAAGGAAGGAAGATCAAAAGCCTAAAGGAAGAAGATAAAAACGCCTAAGGAAGGAAGATAAAAAACCTGAGGAAGTAAGATAAAAAAGCCTAAGGAAGGAATATAAAAAAGCCCTGAGGAGGAGATGAAAAATCCTAAGGAAGAAGATAAAAAAGCCTGAGGAAGGAAAGATAACAAAGCCTGAGGAGGAAGATAAAAAAAAGCCTGAAGGGAAGAAGATAAAAAAAGCCTGAGGAGGAAGATAAAAAAGCCTGAGGAAGGAAGATAAAAAAGCCTGAGGAAGGAAGAGAAAAAAGCCCTAAGGAAGGACAGATAAAAAATCCCTGAGGAAGGAAGATAAAAAAGCCTGAGGAAGGAAGATACAAAGCCTGAGGAATGGAAGATACAAAAGCCTGAGGAAGGAAGATAAAAACAGCCTGAGGAATGGAAGATAAAAAAATCCCGAGGCAGGAAGATAAAAAAGCCTGAGGAAGGAAGATAAAAAGCCTAAAGGAAGGAGATAAAAAAAGCTAAGGAAGGAAGTATAAAAAAACTCCTGAGGAAGTAAGATAAAAACAAGCCTGAGGAAGGAAGATAGAAAAAGCCTAAGGAAGGAAGATAAAAAAGCCTGAGGAAGGAAGATAAAAAAGCCTGAGAAGAAGATAAAAAAGCCTGAGGAAGGAAGATAAAAAAGCCTGAGGAAGGAAGATAAAAAAGCCTAAGGAAGGAAGATAAAAAAGCCTAAGAAGGAAGATAAAAACGCCTAAGGAAGGAGATAAAAGCTGAGGCAGGAAGATAAAAAGCCTGGGAAGAAGATAAAAAGCCTGAGGAAGGAAGATAAAAAGCCAAAGGAAGGAAGAGAAAAAAGCCTGAAGGAAGTAAGATAAAAAAAGCCTGAGGAAGGAAGATACAAAAATCCTAAGGAAGGAGATAAAAAAGCCTGAGGAAGAAGATAAAAAAGCCTGAGGAAGGAAGATAAAAAAGCCTAAGGAAGGAAGATAAAAAAGCCTGAGGAAGGAAGATAAAAAAGCCTTAAGGAAGGAATATAAAAAAGCCAGCTGGGAAGTAAGATCAAAAAGCCGACTGAAGGAAATAAAAAAGCCTGAGAAGGAAGATAAAAAAGCCTAAGGGAAGGAAGATAAAAAAGCCTAAGAAGGAAGATAAAAGCCCCTAAGGAAGGAAGATAAAAAAACGCCTGAGGAAGGAAGAATAAAAAAGCCTGAGGAAGGAAGATAAAAAAGGCCATGAGAAGGAAGATAAAAAGCCTAAGGAAGGACGATGAAAAACGCCTGAGGAAGGAAGATAAAACGCCTAAGCATGGAAGATAAAAAAAGCCCAAGGAAGGAAGATCAAAAGCCTCGGAAGGAGATAAAAAAGCCTAAGGAAGGAAGATAAAAAAGCCTGAGGAAGGAAGATAAAAAAGCCTGAGGAAGGAATATAAAAAAGCCCTGAGAAGGAAGATAAAAAAAGCTAAGAAGGAGATAAAAAAGGAGCCTGTGGAAGGAAGATAAAACAGCCTAAGGAAGGAAGATAACGAAAGCCTGAGGAAGGAACATAAAAAAGCCTGTAGGAAAGGAAGATAAAAAAGCCTGAGAAGGAAGATAAAAAAGCCGAGAAGGCAATAAAAAGCCCTAAGGAAGGAAGATAAAAAAGCCTGAGGAAGGAAGCTTACAAAAAGCCTCAGGCAAGGAGATAAAAAAGCCTGAGGAAGGAAGATCAAAAATGCCTGAGGAGGAGATAAAAAAGCCTGAGGAAGGAAATAAAAAAGCCTGAGGAGGAGAGAAAAAGCCTAAGAAAGGAAGATAAAAAGCCTGAGGACGGAAGATAAAAAAAAAATCCTTCGCTTTCAATGGCGCTCTATAACAGGCTTCAAATGTAAAACAGCTAAAAAAAAAAATCTAAATAGTACGTAAGTCGTGAACTTTTTGGTCTTCGTGTTTTCTTTGACGATTTGGTGATAATCTTGAAGTATCTTCTGCATAAAAAGGAAGCTCATTGTTTGGGAGTGGTAGAGCCCAATTTTCTGAGGGGTTGATCATGCTAAAAATTAACCCCTTGACCCATAACGTAATTTCCACTGAATTTTGGCTACCAGAGACGTTTTTTTAGTGACTTTAAGCAATATTTAATAGATATGAACCTGTTTAATATCCTTGTACTACACTAACAATTGTGAAATATTCCACTCCTTTTCGTATTCAATGGCTATACAACAGTACATTTTTTTATATAGCAAGGAGATCTGGGCGTGAAGGGTTTAATAAGCAATGATGATAAGGAAATATGCGTACTGATAATAAAATGATAGACGGCAGGAATGCTAATACAAGGATACGGAGGCAATACATGATAATAACAATGATAACCCATAATAGCAATGATATAAGGCTGCATACATGAATAATAACAATTGATAACTAGGGGGGGGGAGGGGCACTCAGCAGAGCGCTGACCTCGCCCGAATATTTCATCAATATACGTATATATATATATAGATATATATATATATAATGATATATATATATAATATATTTATATATATATATATATATATATATAATATATATATATAATATATATATATAATTTATATAAAAATTTAATATATTTTATAATATAATATGCACTCAGTATGAGCTGCATACCTCCGGCCCATATTTTTCGTAATTGGTTGGCCCATGGCAACAGTTGTCAATAGGGGATTTCATTCCAAAATTAAATCAGTACTTCCTTATAACCAAATAGACTTGGTATACCGAGTTTGGTCCAAATCTATTCGTAACTTTCGAGAAATCCTGTACACTAAGCAGACTCAGACAGACAGATCGGGGTGGAAAACATAACCCCTGCCACTTCTTTTGCGGAGGTAACAAACCATAATAGCAATGATGTAAGGATGCATACATGATAATAACAATGATAACACCATAATAGCAATGATGATAAGGGATTCATATATGATATTGTACGCCTCCCCACTACAAACAACACTGGTAACTAACACTAATCATTACCCGGTTCTCTCCACCCTCAAAGAACATAAGAAGCATAAGGGAAAACTACAGAGCCCGTGAGACTTACAAGTGGTAATTCCTGTTACTTTACCACTGCCTACTCCGATCCACCTTCCATCCCATCCCTGAAATTGTCTAGCCTTCTTTTAAAACTCCCCATTCCTTCCGCACTAAACCACCTGACTGAGTCCATTCCAATCATCTACCACCCTATTTAGGAACCAGTTTTTCCCTATTTTTTTTTAATGATAACGCCAAACATAGATTCTCCAGTTATAAATCCATCAGCTGCTGGAACTAGTGTTTGTAATGGTGGCCATGACAATTTATTCAACGTTTATTTTTCTTATACTGTGTTTAGGGTAAAATTTTTAGCCACTCATTTTGCATTTGATAAACAAGTGCTACTAATTCGGTTCCCTATTATTTTGGTTTTGTTAAGTTTTTTTTGGCGTTATATTTTCTTTTTTATAGAAATGATCTCACATTATATGTTGTTAGTGAGTGTTATCCTGTGACGTGTTAAGGCCGATTTCACACTATTCATCACATCACCGTCTCATCACGTCCACGTCACCGTCTACAACTCACGTCACGTCCCCGTCTCATCACGTCACGGTACCGTTCCGTCAAAATTGTCTAGGCGTTGAGACGTGACGGCAGCCGCCGCCACGCAAGAACGGGCCGGCAAGGACAGGCAGCCGTTACTACAGTGCCAAGTCCTGGTAGTTTGATGTAGTAATTTTCTAAGTTTTGTTTTAGATGGGCTGCAAACATAGGAAACATACATGAGGTTTTGAAATAATTAACGGAATCGCTTTTCAGATTAACTTGTAAACTAGTTACACATAAACGGTATTATATGTGCTGTACGTACAAGTGTGCGGGCTTTGTATTACTGTCATGACTAATCTATTGGATAGTAGTATAGGATAAAACAGATGTCAGTACCTTAAGGAACACGTAGCGCTTTGACGAGCAAAGACGGCCACAATAATATCGAATAGTGTTTGAGAATCGTACATATTATACACATACTGCACCTTAAAGTAAGCTATTAATGACGTAACTTGTTTTTCTTATATATTTTTCCTGCAAACTTCACGATCTATAACCTGCAAACTCCGTGGAGGGTGTTGTGCAAGACCCGTGGCACGCAGTGGCGAGGATCAGCGCAGCACTAATGGCAGCTGGCAGTTGCGTTGTCCCTGCGCCTCAAACTTTTTCAAACGGCTGGCAACTTACGATTACGACGCAGCTTTCCATCTTATCTATCTTTTTTTATTTATTCTATCCATGTCATAGATTGTAAATGATTATTCAAAACATCAATTGATTTAAGAAAAAAGCTTCCCCTACTTCCATGCACGGAAAAGTTCTGTTCTTACTGTTCTGTTCTGTAAAGTTCTGAGCTGTTCACTCCTGGGGTCTAATTGTATAGTCGTGAAATGGTGAATGAGAATTCTTTGTCCGCCACCGCTGACACTGTGATCGGGTACCTGGAAACTGTCGCCGATAGGAACTGTCCGCCGATATCGGCGACTGTTCCAATTTTTTTCACGTCGGCGGGAGTTCCAATTTCGGCGACAGTTCTAGTTCTTGATCTTGATAATTACAGTACCCAGATATATATCTTTAATAAGCTTTAATCATGTTTCTGGGGCATTCAGGGATAATAAAACCGAGCAATAACTTGAACTATCAAAGGCTTTCAATGGGAGAATATACTTGTACAGTTTGTCAACGACTTCTCCTGACTCGCCCCCTTGGAGACTTGACCTGGCGCAGCATCGCAAGCGACGCAAGGCGATCGCAATAGTAACGGCCCTAGGTGTCTTGAAGACACCTCACCTCCCTCTCCTTAATTCTCTCTCCTTTTCGCATTCCATCCTTTCCTCCTCTATTTCATCCTTGTTCGAGACAGACATATAGGAGACAGGCAGGCCTGAAAGGTACTCGGCTGTGAGGGGTGTATAGATAAGTGAGCTTCGTCCAGCAATCACTTGAACTATCAAGGACTTTGAATGGGAGAAATATAAATGTAAAGTTGTCTACAGCCTCCCTCCTGGACGCCCCGTCATTGTAGATTTAGCCCCGCGTAAGAATATCGCGTGACCCGCCCGCTTCCCGCGCGCGCCAGCTGGTGAGAGTACCCACTGGGAGTGTCCTCCCATCCGCGCGTTTGGCCGGAAGAGAGCGAAACGAGTAGCCAAAATTTGAAACCGTATATACTCTGCAGATACAAGCATAAAAACACGCTGAAACAGGGTAGATATACAGTAAGTATAAACTACTGTGTATCATCTTCATGGCACCTACAAATCCATATGATGCTATAATTCGCATTATATGCGCCTGGTGACATTATGCAGGTGGCGCCTTTAGAGTGTTATCTACGTAGTAGTACAATATTTATTATTTTACGTTTATTTTATGTAATCATAATAAATGCTTGGGGTCGATAGCCGAACTGATTTCCAGAAGGGGTCTTGGTGTGTGTGTATATATTTTATATATATATATATTATATATATATATATATATATATATATATGTAGTATATGATATGTTATAGGGTATATATAGCACCGACACACATCCCAGAAGTAGAGTAGAGAGTAGAGAGGGGGGAGGAGGAGAGAGAGAGAGAGAGAGAGAGAGATAGATATGAATAGTATAAGTATATATATATAGTATATAGTGATGTAGTATGTGTATATATAGTAGTCTTAGATATATAGTTATAATATATATAGGTATATATATTATAGGTATATATTATAGTATAGAGTATAGATAGGTGATATAGTATATATAAGGTATAGTATATATATATAGTAGTATATAGTAGTATAGTATATAGTATATAGATATAGTAGTAGTATATATGTATAGTAGTATATATAGTAGTAGCCACACACACAGCACCAGATAGAGAGAGGAGACGAGGAGAGAGAGAGAGACGTATGAAAATAAACGTTATATTATATATATATAGCATATATATATGCATAGCATGCTGAGGTATAGGTCGTATTATGTATATGAACATATATGTATGGATACATACATATAGTAGTGTATATATCTAATAGTTATTGAGTATGGTAGTAGTATATTTATTATATATATGATATATAGTATACGTATAGTATAATAGTGCTCGTTCTCGTCTCTCTGCGCGCTCTCCTACTCGTCTCTCTCTCGTGCTCTCGTCTTCGTATCTCGTATGTATATATATATATAGTGATATAGTATAGTAAGATGTAAGTGTATAGTAGTATATAGGTATATATAGTATAGTATAGTATATATGATAGTATAGGTAGTAGCAGCACAGAACACAGGGGCACTGCGACACCAGACCCTTGTGCTGGAAATCCAGGTGCGGAATAGTGCCGACCGCTAAGCATTTATTATGATGGATCAGCCTTGAAGAACGTCGGTCAACGCGCCAGATTTCCCACGCCTGAAGAACCGTCACCCAGGATTATCGCAGCCTAAGATCCGTCACCCAGCCGCACGTGAATATAATTTAGTAAAATTAGTGATTAACAAATATGCTCCGTTTGTGTTACGGCATCTTCGAGAAATGCCTCTTCGTGAAATTCGATACCAGGCAAAATAAACAGGTGCGCAAGTGTGCAGTAGTTCTTCATATAGACTGTAGTGAATATATAGCTTCAGGCAGGGGGGGTCCGTTTTGTTAGTGGGCCTTTCGCACAGAAAACCATCCTTCGATTGGAGTATATTGTCAAAGTTCTATCCGATGGTATCAGCAGAGTATGCGACAGTTCTAACTTGCACGCTTTTAGAAAGTCCTGTTTTGTGAAGCCAGATCCGAAAATAACCTCAGTGGTCATCCATGCGACCGAACAGTGCAGGACCGGCTATGGTTTGTGAATGGTATTGTGTGCTCAAGGTCACTGAACTCGCCTAGGACTATTTTTTGGTGTACTCAGCCCACGCTACTTTGTTAATAGTCACGTACTGTGCTCTACTGGTGGTGGTCCCCCCGCCCCTGAAGTGTCCTCCTGTTTGTACCGGCATTTGAGCCTGTCGCTCGACTTGGATTGGAAGTTGAAGTGCAGGGACAGGTCTTGTGACGCCCACCTACAAGAACCGTCAACCCCCAGGATATGCCGCACCTGTGAAAACCAGTCGCCGGCCAGGATATCCCACCTGCAAGATCCGTCACCGCTTGCCAAACTCTGGTGTGGTGACCGGATCTGTCGTGATCAGTTATGTGAGTGGTAATAAATAACTAAACCAAAAAAAAAAAAAGGTTTCACTTGGCCAATCACGTTGTGATGAGTGGGAAAATAAAATACACACGCGCACAGACGCGACGCACAAGCCCACACGCCACACACTACACACACACATACACCCTTGACAGCTCGGTGGGTGTACAGCGTCAGGCACAGTGTCTAGTCCGTCCGCGGAGTTTCGGTCATCGCCCGGTCCCACGTCTTTACGCGTGTGCTTTGTGGTCACTTGCTAAAGTTACGTGTCAGTCCTTTAGCAAGTGGGGATGGGTGTGTGTGGTGTGTGAGGCCCAGCATTACCCAAAGATCGGTATTTAGTGAGCTCCAAGGCTCGCACCGGTGAGGGTGAAGACTGCCGTCTTTGCGAGTCGACGTGTCGGGGCGTGGACATCAGTCCATGTGTGAGACCATGTGGCGGTGATTTGAGCAATGTGAGGATTAAGGTGAGGCTGCAGCTACGAGTGCGCAGCCGCATTTAGGGGTCCCCGGATGAAATAGATGAAATCTAGATAGAATGAAATAGAACTGAGAAAGAGTCATTTACTGATAAAATATGAGTAATAACAAACATGTACGTAGTGGTCATTGTGTGATTAATGATGAGTGTGTGTCAGGTATGGATATGTGAGTAATGACGTGGATGAGGTATGGATTTGTGAGTGATGACTGGTGAGGGGGGAGGAGGGGGGGGTATGGATGGGTGGAGTATATGTCCAGTGTTGAGGTATGGTCTGATGTGAGTATTACTGGGTGGGTAGGGATTTTGTGGTAGTGTGCTGTGGTGAGGTATGGGATGTGTGGAGTATGACTGGTGAGGTATGGATGTGTTAGTAGTGGACTGGTGAGGTATTGATGTTGGTGTTGTATGACGTGTAGGTATGGATGATGTGGTAAGTGACTGGTGAGGTGATGGAGTGTGGTGCGTAGTTACGTGAGGTTAGGTATGTGAGTGTGGAGTATATGACGTGGTGAGGTTGATGTGGTGAGTATGACTGGTGAGGTATGTATGTGGTGTCAGCTAATGTACTGGTGTGGTAGGGTGGGTCATGTTGTAGTAGTAATGACTGTGGGTATGGATTTGTGGAGTAATGAGTGTTGAGGTGTCGTGGATAGGTGGGAGTGAAGTGACTAGGTGAGGGGTATGGATATGTGAGGTTAAGTGACTGGTGAGGTGTATGGATTGTGAGTAATGACTGGTGGAGGTATGGATGTGTGAGTAGTTGAAGAGTGGTGAGGTGTAATGGGATTGTGTGAGTGAATGAGCTGTGTGAGGTTATGGATGTGTAGGGGGGACTGACGGTGAGGGTATGGATTGTGGATTAGGTGACTGGTGTGGGTAGGTGTATGATGTGAGTAAGTGACTGGGTGAGGTATGTGGATTTGTGAAGTAATGGGCTAGGTGAAGGTGATGTATGGGGGTGTAGTGAATGAGTGGTGAGGATAGGATATGGGGTGGAGTGGGAGAGGGTGGACGTGGTGAGGGTATGTGAGTTTTGTAGAGTAGTGACTGGTGTCGGTATGGTGATGTGAGATAATGACGATGGTGAGGTATGGTTGTGTGTGGAGTAGTGACTGGTGGGACGAGGTCATGACTTTGTGAAGTTAATGTGCGGTGGTGTAGGTGTCTGGCAGTGTGTGATTACTGACTGGTGAGGGATGGATTGTGTGAGTGAATGAGTGTGTGGAGTATAGATGTGTGAGTGTGAATGACTGGGTGAGGTATGGATTTGTGAGTTGTGCTGTGTGGGAAGGTGATTGGATGTGTTGAGTTAAGTGCCTGGTAAGGTTGGATTGTGTGAGTAAGTGAGTGTGAGGTATGGATGTGTGAGTTATTGACTGTGTGGAGGTATGAGGATTTGTGGAGTGATATGATTGAGTGAGGTAGTGGTGGGCGTGTGAGTAATGATTGGTGAGGTATGGCTGTTTGAGTATGTGCTTGTTGAGGTATGGATTTGTGAGTAGTGGTGAATGAGTGTTGAGGTAGGTGTGTTTTGGAGTAATGAGTGTTTGGATAGTATGGTGTGTGTGAGTGAATGTCTAGTGGTGAGGTATGATGTGTGAGGTACTGTGTGAGGTGGTGAGGTTGAGTGTGTGAGTAATGACTGGTGAGGTATGTGATTGATTGTGGTGAATGGTGACTATGAGGGCTATTGTGTGTGGGAGTAAATGAGTGTGTGGAGGTAGTGGATGTGTGGGTATGTGAGTGGTGGGTATGGATGTGTGAGTGAAAGGCTGTGTGAGGGGGGGGGGGGGGGGTATGGATAGGTGTGAGTAATGTCGCTGTGAGGTATGGTATGTGGTGTGGTGGAGTAGATGATGTGAGGTATGGGTGTGGAGTGTAATGAGTGTGAGGTAGTGGATGTGTGGGGTAATGAGTGGTGAGAGTATGGATGGTGTATTAATGGTGGTTGAGGTAGGGATGTGTGAATAATGATTGGTGTAGGTATGGTGTGTTGTTGATAATGAGTGGTGAGGTAGTGGGTGATGGTGAGTAATGAGTGGTGAGGTATGGGGGTGTGTGGTAATAGTTGGTGATGACGTTGTGTGATTATGTTGTTATTTACGTTGTCCTTGTTTTGCATTAAGGGTTGTCCCTAGTGTTCCGGGGAATGGACGGCCTACGCCGACAACCTAAGTCCACGGGGGGGGGTTTGTGTTTACATCGGTGCATTGTAGTGGGGTAAGGTAGAGCTCGGGGGGACCGCGGGTGGACCTAGTAGAAGGAAAAGCTACGGGGGGGGGGCAATGGAGCGAATTTCGATGTTATTTTGCGCGAAGTTGATATTGTCCAGTGCTATTTCTACTGTTTGCTCTGTTCTCGCGTGGACAACACTTTAAAGAGAAGGTGCCTAAGGTGTGTCTCGAGTAGGCATGATGTGCAGGAGGCTTCTTACGAACCGAGAAAGAGCAGTGAGTCATAACGAGAGCCGGTCGTGCGAAAAGTTAGAGCAACTGGTAGTATTAATGGTGAGTCCCTCTCCACTTGCTTACTTGCTTAGTGTGTGTGTTGTGGGCGGTGGATAGGCGCTCGCTCATTTTCCATGGTTCTTCCATTAGTTCGTATATCTGTGCTAGCTGTAGGCTACGATGTGCATGTGTAGGTTATTTGAGCTCTTTGTAGGGTGAGGTTGGGCGATGCCTAAAGTACATCACGTTGCCTGTTGTCATGTGTTCACGGTGTGTCCATTGTCTGAATCATCTTTCGTTCCTTATAACTGTGCAACTGTAATATATTGCACAAACGAGTGAAATCCTGTCCACCAAAACTGTGAGGAGGATTAATTGGCCATCGTTGCGGTAGTAGGGGTAAGTGGCAGTGTTATGATGTTAACTGTGGAGTGTAGGCGGCCCGCTGTGGGGCGCCCGTTGACAACCGCGTAATGTTGTTGACAGTGCACGCATGGCGCGCGGTCGCGTTATTTGTGCGGCGAAACAAATTTTTCCGACCGTCGCAGCTTAAAATGGCTTGAATCGATCATCAAAAATCACTGTTCACATGGGGTCTGAATTGCATGCAGTCACTGGCCCTACTATAGGTGATGTAGCTTGAAAGATTTTCCAATTCTAATCGTTACCGGAGTGCAAGTAAGGAAAGTGGGTTGCTGCATTTAGGGTGTTCCCGGCACACTGCCTGGGTGCCTTGGGAGGAAGCATTGTATTATTCTGTCAGGGGGGGGTCACCGACGCAGCGGGGTGGGGTGCGAGGGTGCGCACAGCAGCTCTAAGTCCTGTTATGTCCCCGCGACGGCAGCAAATAGTCCTGCGCTTGTAACCTTGGCTGTATAGCAGATAAGATTTTCATCTGCCTAGTCAGTGTGGACACTTATGCGAAGTACCGGGCCGAAGCGTGACAAGGTTATTGACTATAGCAAAGCGCCGCAACGTGACAGCAGAACTGAGGACGACTCGAACCGCTGTGACCGAATGGCAGCAGTGACGCTGCACCATGTGCTGAACTGCACGTCTCTACCAACCGTGTGCCACCCTGCTCTGGCAACCATTGTGTATGACAGCGGCGCAAACATCAGTGCACCTAGGGCAATCGAAGACAAATCTGCTATTCCAATCAGTATTCCTAGTCTAATCATTACGGCTCAATAGCAAGATTTCATTAATAGGTTCGAGGTAATAATGAAAGTCCTAATCCAATGCTATGTGGCACGTCCCTGCACCTGTGTGCACTCTCTGTGCGTGCTATACCTCTTCCGGCACGTTTTTTATGCTTTGCATAAGTGCCATGTGAACCATCTGAGTGTCCTGGCCCATTTCCACCTTTTGTGGCCATTAAATCAATGCACAAGTCAATGTCCAATTGCACTGCCCAAAAAAAAAAAAAAAAAAAAAAAAAAAACAACCAATTTAGCAATTCAGTTCCAAAAATCTCTAAAGTTCTGTTGTCACGATTATCACTTCAATTATATTCACCTCATTTCAGCCCCGCCATACCAGCAACCATTCATAGGCCGTCTCTATAGACCCGTCTTTCACCCACGCAAACGGTACATCACACAAGGTAGTCATCTGTCTGCCGCAGTTGTCGGTCGAGGCTAATTGAACATGACTGGGTCTGGATCAGTGTAATTTTTACCTTCGTTTTGTTTCTACTGGGTCACAACGGAGTGTGTGAAAGTAGTACAATAGAAAATGTGCAAACAGGAACTAGAAAAATCAGTGGTTAGGTTTAGGTTAGTTTGGAGGGTTAGGTTAGAACGTTAGAGTGAGTGTGGTTTGAATGGTTGTGTGGGGGGGGGGATTGGAGGTGTAGTCATTTGAGTGGCGTTAAGCACGTGGAGAGCGTGTTTTGTTATTGTCCCCGGGCCCCCCGCCCAGAAATGTGAGAAGTGTATTAGTTAGAAATGTTTTCATCTGTATTCGAATGTGGCAAAAACACTGTAGGGTTTGCACGAGGAAAAAACGTGGATCTCTGAGTTCCGTAGATAACAAGTGCAAGTGGCGCCAGCCTGCAGTGAGTCTCCCAGGCGCCAAATATTACGCGATTATAGCATCACTGACTGATTTTTTGTTGATGTGCCAGCTGAAGATGTTAAAGCGACAGGTAGTTTGCATATCATGACTGTATAATCCTACCCTGTTTGCAGCGTTTGGTTTTATGCTTTGGTATCTGCAAGTATAGACTGTTGCGCATTTTGCTTCTCACGTTTTTCTTCGCACTTACGACAGACTGCAGCAGCTGATCAAAATAAGGACCTTTCGGGCGACAGTACAGCACGACTTGCCAGATCGTTATCAACTTGTCTGCAAGAATGTTGTTTTTCAGCGTTGGCAGAGGGAATTGTTTATATAGTCCAATCATGCTTCCGCAGCGTATATATATGACTTGTTTTACTTGTACCTGCTACAATTTCCCTGATATACCCAGAGTGGCGACGTCGTAACTGTTGGGAGTTTAAAATACTAGCTGCGACTTTACTGTAGTAAGGTATGAGTTGAGGTCGCGCACGTCGTTTTTATTTTTGTAATTTGTTGCATGTGTATAGTCCCGTAATAGGAACACGCAGATGAAGCGAGGCAATGAATGACACGAGTCCTGTGCCAGACTAGCCCCTTCTAACTTTTCGCTGAATTGCGTGATGTAGAAATTGTGAGTTATTGAACGACCACCATGATGATATGCACACAGTGTCTGTAGCCTAAGCAAGAGAAACGTAGACTGGCGACTTGCAGCAGTGTTTATCTACGTGTAGTAAGTCGAAGCATGCACGATATCAGAGGCAAAAAATAGTCAATACTCATGCGTGCGATCTTGCGAACGTCAACCTAAAATTTGTACTGGCGCGGGGGTCTATGGCATGGCGTACGTGGCGTAGTACTCGAGCGCGAAGTGGGATTTTGGCTTCCGCGTCACGTTCTGTGTTGAGGGTGGCGGCCAAGATCAAGTAGTACTTTAGAAGTGTGAGGGCTATTAGTGTCCTTTAGTGTCTTTATCTGTGTCTATTAATTCCAGGCAAGAAAGGAAGGTACGTCAGTGCCAACCGTGCTGCACCACGTCGGTTTGATCCCTCTCCCTGTCGACTGGTTGGGTGTGACGGTGCTTGTGCTTGTTTTATCAAGCCGCGCCGTCACCTGTGCCTCTTTCCTGCTTGGCATACTGTGTTCTTTTCGCCACACCATGGAGTTCATTGTCGCGCCCCGATGTCAGATTGCGGTGCGCCCGCACTATGGAGTCATTTCGCCTCCACTAGTGGAGTCTAGGAGACTATAGGTTAGGGGGTGTTATTTGTTTAGTGTGGTCGTTAACACGCCCCCAACCCCGCGCGCTAGGAGCTTATAGGTTCTGATTTTGTAATGGTGGAGGTTCGGTTTAGGTATGTTAGGATTTGGGGTAGTTGTGAGGTTATGGTTAGGGGTTAGGGTTAGGTTAGGTTAGATTTGGTTAGGTTAGCATACCGGTTATATTTGGTTAGGTTTAGTTTAGCTCTACTTTAGATTTGGTTAGGTTGGTTATTCGCTGGGTCAAGCCCCTGCCTAGGGGTAGGTTAATTTTGGTTAGGTTAGGTTTATTTTGGTTAGGCAATTTTCGTCGAGATATAAGGAAATTACCTAGATCTAGGAATTTTAACCCCCCCCCCCTACACAACTCTTTATTCCGTGGTTTCCGACGCATAATTTGTTCCCCACGGGCGCGAAAACTCCGCTTGCCCCATCAGGTCGCCAAGACTTTGGTTGGGGGAGTGAGGAGAGTAAATGGACAAGACACTAGAATGGTAGTGTGCACCGCTTTTGTACGGGGGCCCAAGGTTACTGTATGGTTCATGGTCCATGTTCTGCCTGCCAGAGAAGTATAGTTAGATGACTACGTGACATGGTGGGTCGTGTGTGGGCTAATTGACGTTTAGAGTGGTGGCGAATTGACTCTTACGATTGTGGGGCGAAATGGTCTTGTGGGCGAATTGAGCGTGGTGGGCGAATGACCGGTGCTGGGACCGACTCCATCCATAAACAAGTTGCATAACCACGTGTACATTACCCCGCATGCCTTGCCTCATGGTACTGTAATGTCGTATCTACCGATCTTTTTAATCCTACACCAAATCGGGAAAACCGCGTCGACGGTTATTGGTTAGGTTAGATTTTGCTTTGATTTAGCTTATTACTCATCCATAAACAGTTGCATAACCACAGCTGACATCCTACCCATCCTTTGCCCTCATGGTACCTGGTCTCTCGTCTACCGAATTGCTCCAGCCCCCACACAAATCAGGAAAAAACTCGCCGACGGTAATGGTTATGTTATGTTACCGTTAGGTTAACCTGAGCTGGTTACCTAAGCTGTGGTAAATGTGTATAAATTCAGGGCCCTGTGATTAGCTAGATTGGCAATGTCGCAATAACCAGGGTTGGCTTAATTTTAGCTTCATTGAGTCATCATAATGCTCCACAGTGAGAGGCAAACTGTATGGTAATCATATTGGAAAGAGTACAAAAAATCACAAATGCAAGGTAATTAGTGAGGAGCAGGCAATTTAGACTGGGAAAAGTGTGTGTAGATCAGATCTTAGATATGCGAATGATAATTAAGACATGTTAGCAAAATACAAGAAGATTTATGCTACATTCATGGATTTAGAAGAAAGCATAGATAAAATATCCGAGGAACACCGCGAACTCACTTGGTGGACGAAACTATTTTTTTTCTGGTGTGTTTTTGATGTCTGCTAACCGTTTCTGCGCAATTATTTTTTTTATTTTTTTTTTTGCAAATGACAAAAAAAAATTGAACCTACCTAACCTAAACCTAACCCATACCTAATCTATACCTAACCTAACCTTTTACCTAACTAAAAAAAAAAAAAAAAAAAAAAAAACTAACCTTTTAACTAAAAAAAATACATATAATAATAACAAAATATCCAAATGGCGCAAAACGGTTAGCAGATTCATTCAAAACACATAAACACACACCAGAAAAAAGTATTTCGTCCACCAAAGTGAGTTCTGTTCATCTGGACTAATACCAAAGCTATGACAGAGTAGACTGACTGGGAGGGAATGTGGGATGTATTGAAGGGTTAAAGAGTGTGTATGGAGTGGAGTATGTATGTTAACTATTATTATATATTAACTGAATACGCTTTTTACCTGTGATTATGAATACCTAACGCTACTAACCCTTTTAACCTAACCTAACGGTTCGCTAGAACGCTATAACGCATTACGCGGTGCGGCGAGTTTTCCCCGATTTTGTGTAGGGACGGAGCGCATGTTCGTAGACGTCTCAGAGTGCCAGGTGCACCATTAGGCGCAGGATGGTTTAATGTCCACGTGGTTCTGCAACTTGTTTATGGATGGAGTAATAAGATAAAGTCAAGGAGAGCAAAATGCTAGTGTAGCCATTACGCGGTGGCGCGAGTTTTCCGCCGATTTGTGTAGGGATAAGATATCGGTAAGGCGGGGGGGGGGGAAGGGGGGGGGGTCTACAGTACCGGTAGGGAGGTACCTGAGATGGGGCAGAGATGGTGTATGTCGCACCGTGGTTGCATGCAACGTGTTTATGGATGGGAGTATGAAGGATAAGCTCGAGGGGGGGGTGATGGGGATGCAAAGGTTGTGGTGATGTTGTGTAGACTTCGAAGAAAGTATGTCATTGGCGTCGTCAGTAACTGCCTTAAGCTCAACTATGATGTAGTCACTACTTATTGATGAGGAAAGGCAACAAAAGGCACTCAATTAATAAGTATTTTGAGTACTAGTCAACGCTAGTGAATATGTACAACTACCAAGATAAGACTAGTACGACGATGAGAAATAGTCACGGTTGTGTTGTGGGCGGAAAGTGTGATATGTCAGGTGCTATATTTCCGTGCGTCCGCTGACGAACATGAGAGAAGACCGCGTGAGGTGATGGTCGATGCTGCAAAGGCTTCTAACCAGAAAACAGGTCACAGCAGACTGTGCTCGCATTAAGAAGTGAAAAGCAGTGTAGGGACACATTAACGTAGCCTACAGACAGTTGCTGTACCTGTGTTGACGTCTGAACGGGTCGGCTTCTGTATGTCACTCTGTTTGCGTTGGTGTTAGAAGCCTCTGCACAATCAGCCATTAACCGTCAGTGTCGTTCTCTTTATGTTGTCGGGGGCGAGAACGAGAGCAGCGAGTAATATAGGCACCGTGGATATTCATAGTTTCCAGCAAAAATGTAACTCGCATTCTTCCCCTGAATCGCGTAGTTTTCCACGTCGTATAAGTTCGCACCCCCGGCGGGCGGCGACCGCCGACGTTATCGCGTCCTACAATGCACCGCTGTAAACAAGACCGTGACGTAGGTTTGTCTGTGGCGCCATGCTGTCTTTTATTTATGTTAGCGGTCGTGTTGTCACACCTTTGTCTGTTGTTTTCCTTCCGGCCTTCCGCGCCTGTTCAAGCGGCATCCGGGTATTTCCCACCGTTCATGATGGTGAAGAGAAGAAAAGTAGCGCAAAGACACAAGAATTACTTTGCTTAATACACAAGGTACTGGATTTGTAATATATCTTATAACAGACACTACTCCTGCTTCTATTATGATGACACTTACAAAAGAAAAGCTGAAGTCACTGGCTGCTGAATCTGACGTCAGAGATTTTTTTCGTGTCGACTAGCGATGCTACCGTAGAACAGTAAAGGCGCCGAGCGCGTGCAGTATGTCACCAGGTCGCCATAATGATTACGTAGTTGAGTAGCATCATGTTACGTGATTTTTTATGTGGCCCACTGGAAGATGATACAGGAGTAGTTTAGTAGTCGATGACAGTGATAGTCTAGGACGCCTGTGTGTCAGCGTTTGTGTTTATGCTTTGTATCTGTGCAAGTATGAGACGGTTTCAAAGTTTTGCTGAGTAGACGCTGATTTTTGTTTTCGGGGCGACGACGACGAGCGTTACGACACTTCAGTGCAATAAAGCACTAGAGTGGCGACTGCTAGCTTACGTGTTTGTAGCGCGACTGTTGTAGATATTTTTTGTGGTCATGTTGTTTGCTTTATAGCCATGATATGGACAGCAGATCGAAGACACAAAGCTGACACAGACTCTCGCGAGATAGCCCCTTCTGAACTGTTCCTGATATCGATGGATGTAGCAATGTAAGTGCTTAACGGCCCCGTCACACGTCTGTAAACAGTAAAAAAAATGTGTCCTGGCGACGTTAACTGTTGGATCTACGTAGTATTGAGTGATTTTGCCCGTGCGGATGAAAGTTTCGCCCCTTAGTCGTCCTGAAGATTTCCCACCAGGGGGAAGTTTCCCCCAGTTGAGAGAATAGCTGTGTCGAGTATGAGTCTGGCAACCCTTGAGTTTTGACCACCATGTCATAGTACAAGATTCAGTGGTGTGTCACGTGGCATCATGTGAACATGAATGTCCAGACAATCGGAAAAAGTAATATTTGGTTTGGGGTCCTTTCGAGAATAGGTGCTTGGGATGAAAGGAGGTGGATGTAGATAATGTATCTACATGGTGTTTGAAGGAAACTGACCCTACGTTGTACATGAAGGATCACTTAGCGAGCGCGGTCTTGTCGTGTTCCTTGTGGTCTTGCTCGCTCAAGTGAGTTTGGTGGGCACCGTGGCGGTAGGTCAGCGCCCCTGCCCCGTTAACGCGCGGTGCCTCATTTCCCCCACGCGCCGCTCCACCGCATCTTTGAAGTAGTGCCAAGTTTTCCTTTTGATACAACTTACTAAATCGTAAATGACCCGGCGCACATCTCATCTAACCCAACCCTTATAGGCCGTCTCCAATCCACATATTCAGAATACTGAGGTAGAGAGGATGGGCGGTATAAGAAGCTATAGTTGCGATTCCGCCATAAATTCCTCCACCACGCCAGCCTTGGCGTTGATCTTCTTCTTTCTTGTTACCTCTACCGCTTAGTAGGCGCATCACAGGTGTGGCTGATTTGTGTAGCTAGAGATAGTTCCAGATAATGAATGCTATAAGGCCTGAGGCTCATGGACGAAGTGAAAGAGTCCTTATAATAAACTAATTGATAGAGTCCAGCATAGGTAAGAAAAATCCTTGTTAAAGTAGTATAGAATACGCCTTTGATAGTAAAAAAGGAACGGTAGGCAGGACAGCTCGACGGCATACTGATGCCGCCGTCCGAGACTTTCCAATTTGTATAAATTCCCCATTTGAGAACGCTATGACTTGCCCGCGTGCATGGGCTTCGTCTGGGTTTGGGGACAGACTCCGTCATATTCTTCCATAGAACACAGTTCCATAAACCCTTTACTCTTTCCTTTAACTCTATCCAAATGGAACTGTCGCCGAGAATTTCCGCGTCGGCGAGCGTTCCACTGTCCGGCGACATTCTCTCGTTTGAATGCTTCGTGGGACAGTTCCTATCGGCGACAGTTCCATAAACCTGTGAATCCTCCCAAACCCAGTCCATGGCTTCACACGAGGCCAGGCCGGGCCTTCATAAACCCGCCTCCAGGAGATACCCAGCCGGAAGAATTCGTGACTTATTCACACCTTCTTTATCACATGTTGTTTTCTGTTGTTCCCTTTTCGCAAGTAATTATACTCACATAGGTACTTCACCCTGAGAGCCGTGGATGAGTAATTCCAGTAACACACGTTTTCAATCACTGTATACCTGTAAAGTTAAATCTGTGGTTTTCGTGAGGATGTGAAGACGCCAGGTTTAGTTGGGTACTTGCGGTACTAGTTGTTAGAGGGTGAGTTGAAGGTACTTGCGTTGTTGAGGAATTTTGTATATCTACAAGAGTATTAGCGACACTGTGACGAAATGTACAGGAGTCCCTGATACAGCGACGTCCGTCAGTTACGCGTGGGCAAAGGTGCTGATCCCCACGTCCTCGACCGGGCCTGTAGTGCAGCCGCTCTCTCTGTCCATGCAGGGTTCGACACTCTGTTTTCTATCGCACCCACATATACATCTGGCTCCATCTAGCTGAACATATAGTGAGAAGCAGTAGATGTTTGCTATCTACCATAGAAATTAAACTGATAATATAACTACTCTATATAAATATCTATTATGTTACCATCTATTTATAGAGATGGAATATAAGCATAAGTGACCTCTCTACAAACCTGCCAGGCTCTCAAGTACTTCTGACCCACAGAGCAACTGTGCCGACATACAATATGCACGCCCATACCTATCATACACATGCATAGGCCTTAACCAATGTATGTATCTTTTCACTCCCACATACACACAACTCACAACACACCTTGACCGTCCCTTACTCTTCCACCCTTCTTTCACTAACACCACACACACACCACACACACACACACACACAGCACACACAAAACACACACACACACACACACACCACCACACCCACAGACACCCACCGACACCGCACACCCGCACCCCACACCCACACACACACACACAGTCACACACACACACACCCACACCCACACACCCAGTCACACCACACACACACACACCACACACACACACACAGCACACCATACCACACAACACACCCGCCCCACACACACACACACACAGTCACACACAACACACACACACACACACACAGACCACAGACACAGCACACACCCACACACACCACCCACACACACACACCACACACACACAGACACACACACATGCTCACAGCACACAAACAACAAAACCCGCACCCACAACCCCACAAGTTCACACACACACACACAGTGCACACACACACACACACACACACAACACACACCACACCCCCGCACCCACACACCTCACACACACAGTCACACACACACAACACACAACAAAAACCCCCCACACACACACACACACACACACACACACACACACACACCACACACACAACAGTCCACACCCCAAAAACAAAAAAAAACACACACACACACACACACACACACACACACAACACACACACACACCACACACACACACCGCACCCCACACCCACACACACGTCAACACACACACACACCACACACACACACAGTCAAACACACACACACACACACACACACACACCGTCCACACACAACACAAGACACCCACACACACACACACACACCACACACCTAAACCCGCACACACACACCCACACACACAGTCACACAGTCACACACACACACACCACCACACACACACACACAGTCCACACCACACACACACCACACACACAGTCACACACACACACACACACACACACACACACAGTCCACACACACACACACACACACACACACACACACACACACAGTCCAACACACACACACACACAGTCCACACCCACACACACACACGACACACACACACACACACAGTCACACACAGACACCACACGCACACACACACACAACACACACAAATCACACACACCCAAACACACACACACACACACACACACGGTCACCACACATCATTTATTCATTTATTTATTTATTTATTTATTTATTTATTTATTTATTTATCACACTGATGCGGGAAATATCATTATAATCTAATTGCAAATATTGTACTGATTATGATGGCACTTAAAGAAAACAAAAGAAATCTCTACTATTGTAAACATCAAAACTCAAACAACGGTCCTTGGGTGCGACGCAACATCCGCGCTGCGTTACCCATGCGTTTACGAGTGCACACGCCTCAGTCAGCGCGACCTTCAACAGTAGCTTCCACACATAATATCTACCTTTACTTCAGGCGAATTTGGTGAGGAGCCCACAAGAAGCCGGCTTTCTGGCAGCTTGCGTTTTTCTCTTGTTACTCGAGGCAACGATTTATAAGGCCGCTGCCCAGCTTACGGCTTGCAGCCGTAAGAAGCCGGGGAAGCGAGGGCCTGGGGCTCACTTCTTACGGCTTCTCACGTTGCTTCTACGTGACCGTCAGAAGATAAACAACACATATGCGGGCCAGGCGGAGCTTGTACCACAGTGAGTAATCGTCGTAGAAAATAATGAATTACAGATCACAGGACCAAGTAGACCATAGATGTACATTTCAAAAAGCATGGACTTTTACCTTAAAGACCACGAACAAGAATATAAAAAGGGTTTAATGACTGACAGGACAACTTTAACTAGTGAAAAAATTATCATGTCCTTATCAGCCCTGACGATAGTCCCTAGCTGTGACCTAGTATTTTTGCAGAATTTCGCTATAATATTGGCACAAATTAGCCTAATTTTACAATTTATTAGCCGGGCTTAACTTTCGGACCACACTGATAGAAGCTAAAATGGTATGAACATGATGAGAGGGAGAACGGTACGTCCTGGTGAATAACTTTCGCGAGTCTTTAACAACACTAACACCAACTGTTGTTTTTCTAATTTTACTAATTATGCTATCCCAAGCAGACCGGAAACGTTTTCGCGGATACTTATGCTCCAAGAGAGAGAGAGGAGAGAGAGAGAGAGAGAGAGGAGAGAGAGAGGAGAGAGAGAGAGAGATTTAATGCCAAAAAAATGGGAAATGTGCCAGACAGACAGAGAGAGAGTAGACAGGAGAAAGATATTTAGTAGCAATACCTTTTTTTGTATTTTTTCAGTTTTTTTGTTAAGTTTAAGAGAAATGTAGTTCATGTCCGTGGCCTTATGTACTAATGTCCTGGGTGAAATTGAATTGATTGATTAAATGCCCCAAAAGGTGAATGTGCCAGCCAGCAGAAAGTCAAGCATATAAGGGGGAGGGGTTAAAGAATAATAGTGAACGATGAGGGAAGGGAAATCAGAACGGAATGTTCAGCATGATGGTTAGATCATCATGTGATGTGGATTTTTGGAGGAAGGAGGTTAAATTTCCAGGGAAATGAGGGGGGATTCCGGGAGATGTCCGCAAAGACAGGGAGGTCCGGGAAAGGGAGACAAATGAGGGAAGGACTGGAACGGGCAGGAGTAAGTGGGGGCAGGATATTAGGACACTTTTTGAGGACAGTGAGAGGAACTTGACAGGTGTGCAGAGGGTTGGGAGGAGCGTGACATGAATCCGGAGTGTGGAGGTTGGTATGCCTATGCGTAATCGTGCGAGAGCAGTCTCCCAACGTCTTTAGGTGGTAAGGATTTTGGCATGGAGTATAGAGGGTTTGATCCGGCGAAGTTTTAATTGCAGAGAAATTGGTCCAGGAGGATTGCCACGTCCGAATAGGAAAGATTTAAAGGAAGGGTAGTAGTCGGAGGCTGGCAAGTTTGAGAAACGGGGGCATGGGACAGAGTGTCCGAGCGCGCCCAAAGAATCAACGCGTTTCGTGATGCCCGAGATACCCCACGTAACATGCGGTACCCCAGCAAGAAGTAAATTGTTTTGTGGCGTATGCTAGTCAAGTAAGAACCAGTCTTGGATCTCCCAGAACAAGAGGGTGTAAGTGGAGGCGAAGGAGATTGGTAATAAGAGAAAGGAATTGCGGGAAATCAGTGAAGATAGTAAGGAACAGGATGGGTATAAAAGTATGCGTTTTCAAGGAGACGAGGATGGCGTACAATTCCGTTGTAAGAACATTTTTTGGAAAGAAAAAAATTTTGTTCCCCCCCTGGTTTTTTAGGTATTTGTATTGATAGTGAAGAGATGGGAAGAGGACAGCAAGCCAGAAACCAGAAGTGGTGATTTAGAACCGTCGGTGTAGACGTGGGTGCTAGAGGAATGAGTGGAACATGTTTCAAGAAAGTGACGAGCGGAGGGACAATAGAGTAATGGTAGACTTGGGAGAGGTAGTGGGGACTAGAAAACAGATATGGTGGGAAGGTATAAGCATGGATGGAAGGAATGACATAGAAGGGAGAAGATTAGAGTAGGGCAAGGAGGAGTGGGAGAGAAGGGTGCGCATGCGACAGAGAAGGGCGGTGGCAAACGAGGGGAGGAGGTGATCACTGTGAGGAGAGATTGGGGGCTGCAATCTTATAGAAGTAGGAAATTGATGAAGGCGAGCATGCACCGAGTGATAGGAGGGCTCGACGGGCGGGGAGAGAGGGACGTGAGGCCGACTCAGCATAAAAGGCTCTCAACGGGGGAGGAGGCGAAAGGCACCTAGAGCCAACGGAGGCCCTAGGTGGTGAACAGGGTCCCGGCAGGTTTGAGGAGGGAGGCGAGGCAGAGGAATAATATGCCATCCCATAGTCCAAGAGTGGAGAGGACCAGGACATGTGTGGAGATGGAGGAGGTCTTGTGGTCCACATATGCAAGCGTGTGGAAAAACAGGGCGTGACGCCTTGTGCCAGGTTTTCACTAACTACTAGACTTTCAAGCAATATTTGTTTAAAAAAAAAAATTTTTTAAATTTTTTTTTATTTACATCTATTTTATTATTATTGTTCTTATTATCATTATTATTATTATTACGATCATATTTGTCATTATATTATCAAAATCATTAAATTATGCTTCCCTCACGCTCCCAGTGCGGCGGACACCCTAATTTATATTATCATTAATAGTAAAGTAAAGAAGTGCTAGTATGGGGTGCTGCGCGTGGCCTCGATGCTCTTCTCCGTCCCGCATTAATCCCTTGAGTCTAGTGTGGGTGAAAACCGCTACCCCCGGACACAGGGTTAGTGTGACATCCGGGTTACCATCCACGAGTTACCTTCCCAGGTTTTCCCCAGGTACCCTTTCTATCGCCAAGCCCGAATAGGAGGCTTGAGCAGCTGGGTGGGCCTGCCCCAAAAAACGAAAAAAAACCCCCCGACTGTCCTGGCCGGGATTCAAACCATGGCCCGCAGATTCGTAGCGAGGTGCGTAGCCATTACACCACGTAGGCGGATTATTATTAATGCTATGCCGCTGATCATTGTAGAACTAACACTAGATGGCGACTCTAGATACTGTGGTAGCCACTTTGTAGATATTTTTGTCATTTGTTCATTTATAGCCATAATATGACACAGATGAAGACACAAAATGACACAGACTCTCCAGATAGCCCCTTCTAACTTTCCTGATATCATGGATGTAGAAATGTAAGTATTAACGCCACCACACGTCTGTAAACAGAAAAAAAAATTGTCCTGGCGACTTAACTGTTATCTACGGTAGTAATTTAGATGTCCCTCGGATAAATTTCCCCCTTAGAATCCTGAAATTTCCCCCCAGGGGGAAGTTTCCCCCAGGTTGAGAAATACTGTGTCAGATAGTCTGGCAACCCTTAGTTGACCACCATTCATTACAAATTCTGGTGGTCACTGGCATCTGTAACATTAATGGCCAGAAAATCGGAAAAATAATATATTGTTGTCTTCGAAAATAGTGCTTGGGATGAAAGGTGGATGTAGATAATGTATCTACATGTGTTGAAGGAACTACCACGTGTACGTAAGACTACCGGCCTCTTGTAGTTTCCTTATGTTCTTGATTCAAGTGGTTGTGGGCACCGGGCGGTAGGTCACGCCCCTCCCCGTTATTCCGGGCCTCATCACCGCCGCTCCACACACTTTGAAGTAGTGCCAAGTTATTCCTTTTGATATCAACTTACTAAATAATACCCCACATCTCATCTAACCCAACCCTTATAGCCGACAATCACATATTCAAAATACTAGGGAGGAGAGGATGGGGCGGTATAGAAAGATATATTCATTTCCGCCATAAATTTCTCCACACGCCACCTTGGCGTGATCTTCTTCTTCTTGTTACCTCTACCGCTTATAGGCGCATCACTTGGCTGATTTGTACTAGAGAGAGCCAGATAATGATACTATAATGCTCTCATACAAGGAAAGATCCTTATAATACTAATTATAATCCAGCAATAGTAAGAAAAATCCTTGTAAATAATAGAAATAAGCCTTTGATAGTAAAAAAAGAAACGGTAGGCAGGACAGCTCGACGGCTACTGATGCGCGTCAACTTGTCAAGTTGTAGAAATGCCCCATTTGAAACGCTAGACCTGCCCCGAGCATGGGCTTCGTCTGGGTTGGGGACAGACTCTTCATAGTCTTCCATAGAACACAGTTCCATAAACCCTTTACTCTTCCTTTACATCTATTCCAAATGGAACTGTCGCCGAGAATTTCCGCGTCGGCGAGCGTTCCACTGTCGGCGACAGTTCTCGTTTGATGCTTCGGCGACAGTTCCTATCGGCGACAGTTCCATAAACCTGTGATCGCTCCCAACCCAGTCCATGGCTTCACACGAGGCCAGGCCGGGCCTTCAAAACCCCGCCTCCAGGGAGATAACCAGCCAGGGAAGAATTCGTGACTTATTCACACCTTATTTATCACATGTTGTTCTGATTGTTCCCTTTCGCAAGTAATTATACTCACATAGGTACTCACCCTGAGAGCCGTGGATGAGTAATGTCCAGTAACACACGTTTCAATCACTGTATACGCTGGAAAGTTAATCTGTGGTTTCGTGAGGATGTAGAGACGCCAGGGTAGTTGAGGTACTTGCGGTACTTTGTTGAGGTAGTTGAGGTACTTGCTTGTTGAGGAATTTTGTATATCTACAATATATACACTTGACGAAATGTACAGGAGTCCCTGATACAATCTCCGTCTTACCCTGGCAAGGGCTATCACCACTCTCCCGTCTGTAGTCGCCGCTCCTCTGTCATGCAGGTGTCGACTACTCTGTTTATCTATCGCACATATACATCTGTTCCACTACTGAACATATAGTGAGAAGCAAGTAATGTTTCTACCATAGAATAAACTGATAATATAACTACTCTATATAAATATCTATTATGTTACCATCTATTTATAAGAGATGGATATAAGCTAAGTGACCTCTCTACAAACCTGCCGGCTTCTCAGTACTTGCTGACCCAGCAGAGCAACTGGGGCCGACAATACAATATGCCACGCCCATACCTATCATACCCACATGCATAGGCCTTAACAATGTATGTATCTTTCACTCACACACATACACACACGCACACACACCTTGACCGTCCCTATTACTCTTCCACCCTTCTTTCACACACACCCCAAAACACACACAACACACACCACACACCACACACACACACACACACACACACACACACACCCACACCCACGGGGCACCCCCGGGCACCCCACCCGCCCCACACCCACCACACACAAACCAAACCCACAACCCCCCACACACAGTCCCCACACCACACACACCCACACCCACCCCACACATACACCACACACACCCCCCAACACCCCCACACACAACACACACACACACCAACACACACAAAAAAACGCAAACCCCCAAAACCCCCACACACCACACACACACACACACAAACCACAACCCAAAAAACACAAAACACACACCCACACACCAACCCAACACCACCACCCCCCCACACAGACACACACACACAAAACAACCCCCACAAAACCCCGCACCCACCCCAACACAGCCCCACAAACCCCCCACAACCACACCCCCACAATAACACACACACCACACACCACACACACACCCCACCCACACACCCACACAAAAACAACCAAACACACACACACCACACACACACCCCCACACACACACAAAAAACAAAAACACACACCACACACAGCCCACCCCCAACACCCCCACACACACACACCACACCCCCCAAAACAACACACAACACCCACCACACACACACACACACACAAAAAACACCCCCACCCCACCCCACACCACAGTCCCAACACACACCCCACACACCACAGTAAACACACACAACACACACACACACACCAGTCCACACCACACCACACACACACAAACACAACACACACCCACCCGCACCCACAACCCACACACAAAAGTCCACGTCACCACCACACACACACCACACACACACCACACAGTCACACACACACACACACACACACACACACTTTCACACACACACACACACACACAAACACACACACACACCACACACACACCCCCACACACACACACACACAGTACACCCACCACCACACAGCCCACACCCACACACACCCACCACAACACAACGTACACACACACACACACACACCACACACACACACACACACACACACACACACACACACACACACACACACGGTCACACACATACATTTATTCATTTATTTATTTATTTATTTATTTATTTATTTATTTATTTATCAAACTGAATCGGGAAATATACATTATAATCTAATTGCAAATATTTGTACTGATTATGATGGCACTTAAAAGAAAAAAAAGGAAATCTCTACTATTGTAACATCAAAACTCAAACAACGTCCTTGGGTGCGACGCAACATCCGCGCTGCGTTACCATGCGTGTACAGTGCACACCCTCAGGCAGCGCGACCTTCACAGAGCTTCCACACAATAATATCTACCTGTACTTCAGGCGAATTTTGGTGAGGAAGCCACAAGAAGCCGGCTTCTGGCAGCTTGCGTTTTCTGTTAACTCGAGGCACATTTAAGAAGCCGGCTTGCCCAGCTTACGGCTTGCAAGCCGTAAGAAGCCGGAGGAAGCGAGGGCCTGGGCTCGCTTCTCACGGCTTCTCACGGCTTCATACGTGACGTCAGAGATAAACAACACATATGGCGGGCCAGGCGGAGCTTGTACCACAGTGAGTATCGTCGTAGAAATAATGTAATTACAGATAACAGGACACAAGTAGACACATAGATGTACATTCAAAAGCATGGACTTACCTTAAGACCACGAACAAGAATATACAAGGTTAATGACATGACAGGACAACTTTAAAACTAGTGAAAGAATTATCATGTCTTATCAGCCTGACGATAGTCCCTAGCTGTGACGTAGTAGTTTTTGCAGAATTTCGCTGATAATATGGCACAAATTAGCCTAATTTTACATTTATTAGCACGGGCTTAACTTTCGGACCACACTGATAGAGCTAAAATGGTATGACATGATGAGAGGAGAACGTAAGTCTGGTGAAATAACTTTCGCGAGTCTTTTAACACTAACACCAGACGTTGTTTTTCTAATTTTACTAATTATGCTATCAAAAGCAGACCGGAAACGTTTTCGCTGATACATTATGCTCCAAGAGAGAGAGAGAGAGAGAGAGAGAGAGAGAGAGAGAGAGAGAGAGAGAGAGAGAGAGAGAGAGAGATTTAATGCCAAAAAATGGGGAAATGTGCCAGACAGACAGAGAGAGAGAGACAGAGAGAAAGATATTAGTAGCATACCTATCAGTTGTTTTGTTAGTTAAGAGAAATGTAAGTTCATGTCCGTGGCCTTATGGTACTAGATGTCCTGGGTGAAAATTGATTGATTGATTTAATGCCCCAAAAGGTGAATGTGCCAGACATCAGAAGTCAAGCATATAAAGGGGAGGGGTTAAAGAATAATAGTGAAACGATGAGGGAAGGGGAAAGAACGGAATGTTACAGCAGGATGGTTAGATCAGATGTAGGATGTGGATTTGTTGGAGGAAGGAGGTTAAATTTTCCAGGGAGAAGGAGGGGGATTCCGGGAGAATGTCCGCAAGACAGGGAGGTCGGGAAAGGGAGGACAAATGAGGGAAGGAACTGGAACGGGCAGGAGTAAGATGGGGGCAGGATATTAGGACATGTTGGACAGTGAGAGGAACTTGACAGGGTGTGCAGAGGGTTGGGGAGGAGCGTGACATGAGATAGGAGTGTGTGAGGTTGGTATGGCCTATGCGTAAGCGTGCGAGAGCAGTCTCCCAACGTCTATTAGAGTGGTAAGGATTTGACCATGGAGATATAAGAGGGTTTGATCAGGCGAAGTTTATTGGCAGAGAAAGTGGTCCAGGAGGATTGCCAGCGGTCGAATAGGAAAGATTTAAAGGAAGGGTAGTAGTCGGAGGCTGGCAAGTTTGAGAAACGGGGGCATTGGGACATAGTGGCCGAGCGCGCCAAAGAATCAACGCGTTCGTTGCCCGAGATACCCACGTAACTCGGTACCCAGCAGAAGTAAATTGTTTTGTGGCGTATGGATAGTCGGAATAACCAGTCTTGGATCTCCCGAACAAGAGGGTGAAGTGAGCGAAGAGATTGTATAAGAGAAAGGGAATTGCGGGAATCAGTGAAGATAGTGAAGGAACAGGATGGGTAGAAAAGTATGCGTTTCAAGGCGAAGAGGATGGCGTACAATTCCGTTGTAAGAACAGTGAATTCTGTAGGTAGTTGGTATTGATAGTGAAGAGAGGGGAAGAGGACAGCAAAGCCAGAACCAGAGTGGGATTTAGAACCGTCGGTGTAGACGTGGGTGCTAGAGGAATGAGTGGAAAGGTGTTCAAGAAAGTGAGAGCGGAGGACAATAGGAGGAATGGTAGACTTGGGAGAGGTAGTGGGGACAGAAGAACAGATATGGGGGGAAGGTATAAGCCATGGAGGGAAGGAATGAACATAGAAAGGGAGAAGATTAAGAGTAGGGCAAGGAGGAGTGGGAGAGAAGGGTGCGCATGCGAACAGAGAAGGGCGGTGGCAAACGAGGGGAGGAGGTGATCACTGTGAGGAGAGATTGGGGGACTGCAATCTTATAGAAGTAGGAAATTGATGAAGGCGAGCATAGCACCGAAGTGATAGGAGGGCTCGACGGCGAGAGAGGGACGGGAGGCCCGACTCAGCATAAAGGCTCTCAACGGGGGAGGAGCGAAAGGCACCTAGAGCCAGACGGAGGCCTAGGTGGTGAACAGGGTCCAGGAGGTTGAGGAGGGAGGCAGAGGCAGAGGAATAAATATGACATCCATAGTCAAGAGTGGAGAGGACCAGGACAGTGTGGAGATGGAGGAGGGTCTTGTGGTCACAGGATAGCAAGCGTGTGAAAAACTATGCGGTGACGCCTTGCCAGGTTTCACTAACTATCTAGACTTTCAAGCAATATTATTAATTTTTATTACCTATATTTTATTATTATTGTTATTATTATCATTATTATTATTATTACTATCATTATTATGTCATTATCATTATCAAAATCATTAAATTATGCTTCCTCGCTCCCAGTGCGGCGGCACCCTAATTATATTATCATTAATAGTAAAGGTAAAGAAGGGGCTATATGGGGTGCTGCGCGTGGCCTCGATGCTCTTCTCCGTCGCATTATCCCTTGAGTCTGTGGTGGGTGAAAACCGCTACCCCGGGACACAGGGTTAGTGTGACATCCGGGTTACCATCCACAGTTACCTTCCCCAGGTTTCCCCAGGTACCCATTTATCGCCCAAGCCCGATAGGAAGGCTGAACAGCTGGGTGGGCTGCACGACGACTGTCCTGGCCGGGATTCAAACCATGGCCCGCAGATTCGTAGCTAGGTGCGCTAGCCATTACACCACGGAGGCGGATTATTATTAATGCTTGCCCTGATTATAATTATCCCTTCACTTGAACCGAAGACCGCCGCATATATCTTGGTTAAAGAAGTGAATGGGAGGGGGGGGGCATGGAGGCAAGGACCACCTAATAAAGGGGGCGTGGTGGTAAAAAGGTTAAGAAACACTGACGTAACAAGCACATGACAGTCCCGCAGACACTCTGTGCTAAAATGACACAACACGAGAGCAGTGTGTGTGCGCTCACTAAGGAGAGGGAACATGTTGACTTACCCTGCACAGGAGACAGTCATGATCTATCAGTGAATACTCGCAGTGAATAACATTGGTCACAATTAATGTACGCAGGGATGCCATCTATCCCTAACATCACAAACATTCAATGGCAATGGGGGCTCCTAATAAATGAGAGGATAAAATGAAGAAAAAAATAGGACTGATGAACGTTAAATGTATCAAGAGGAAAAACAACTTGATCTATGTGTGAAGACAGAAAGTGCGTGTGTACAGTTGATTTATACAGAGAGAGAGAGAGAGAGAGAGAGAGAGAGAGAGAGAGAGAGAGAGAGAGAGAGAGAGAGAGAGAGAGAGAGAGAGAGAGAGAGAGAGAGAGAGAGAGAGAGAGAGAGAGAGAGAGAGAGAGAGAGAGAGAGAGAGAGAGAGAGAGAAAAAAAAAAAATTCTGGGTGATGGTTGAGATGTGTGTGTGGTGTGTGTGTGTGTGTGTGTGTGTGTGTCTGTGTCTGTGTCTGTGTCTGTGTTGTGTGTGTGTGTGTGTGTGTGTGTGTGTGTGTGTGTGTAATTCACCCACGGTCTTGTCCACGCGAGCCGGGCTCGCGACCGCCAGTTTCACCCTCCCTAACCGAGCTTGAAGCTCATTATGACTGATCTTAGGGTAATGCTGGGACCTCACACACCACACACACACATACCTTTGCTCAAGGGGGATAGTAACCGCCCGCATATATTAGTGAAAAATCCCCAGGCGCGAGGGACTTGAACTACCTTGGGGCAGGTCCAAGAAACTGATCCAAGATCGGTCTGCCGACTCTGCAGGCGTTGAACCAGACTTCCCAGACCAAAATGCAAAGGTTGATGATCAGACACAAACTTCTCCTGGTGAGGCAGCAGCATCTTCAACGGAGGATACTGATGCGTCGCCTCCACACAGCATTGAGCGCAGCGGGGAGGTGAAGGAAAACGTCGAGGAAATCGTTGAGGATCCCAGCGACATTCTGGCCCTGAAAGGGCCTCAATGCGGCCCACAGGAGCAAGGTGCCCACGGCAAGGAAAGCTGTCTGTAAAAAGCGTAAAAAACGGAGGAAAAAGACTCCTGCAAACTGTGAAGAGCCATTGGACGAGTCCGGCGAGTGGCACAAGGTCTGCAAAAGTCCGATGAAATGCCGGAATAAGATCCCTGCCGAGGAGGAAGGCGCCACCGAGGCTGTGGAGGCGAGCGTCGTCACTCGTCACGCCTGCGAAGCGCGTCGAGGCCTGGCGTAAATCAGGTCCAAAGGACGATTCCCGGTAACAGGTGCGGGAGTCCTGGAAGGAAGAGCCTGCAAGGTTGTAGCCTTGAAAAAATGTTTTTAGATTTTTGAAATTTTGATTCTTAGTCCAGCCATGAATAAGTAAAAGACACACTAAAAAATAATTGAATTATAATTATCATTTCAATTGAATGGGAGGTTTATCGATGGTCGCGTGATGAAGTACAAACTTCAGCATCAGCCTTGCCACGTATCCCTCACACTGCCCGAGGCTCTTCATCTGGGGTCACATTCAGAGACGCTAACGTCCATGCTTCACGACCTAGCGACTGCCATCAGCTGTTTTGTTTTCAGCGTGCAGATGGATGACGTACTAAGACAAAATACGGCGACTACCTAAGGGGTGGTGTAGAGGACGCAAAATACATAAAAATACTCATAAATTGAGTATATATGATGTTTTCTGACTCAAGAACTGAACAGGGCAAGTATACAAATGAAATTAGGCCATATAACAATCCCATGCGCTCGTGGTGAGTTCGTTTTGGGGTGATGGGCCGAGTGGTGAACGGCGGCATCTCACACGAGGCCACCTCGTCCCACCACACCGGCGGGTAGCTGCCACAAACCACCACGCGCACGGCTCCGCATCAGACTGAAGGTATAATGGCTCCCTTTTCCTTAATAAAAACCCAAGTCCTTGTCCATCCAGCCGTGATGGGTACCGGGTGTTAGCCGGGGGTTTGTGACCCGCCTCCCGGGGTGGTTGCTTCCCCCAAATGGCAGGAAGACCAGCTACAAATAGAGAGATTATCAAGCAAAAAAGATCACCCATAGCAACCATGTACCGCCACTGCCATATCTCGTACTTGAATGCCCACGAGCTCGGGGGTGTAGAAATAGAGGGAGGGAGTTAAGCTAATCACTGTGGCCTTTAACTCTCTCTGAATGTCTGCCCTGGCTGCTGCCGCGGCGCTGCCTCGCCATCACCAACAGTCACAAGTACAAACAGTGATTGTGTCCGCCAGGTGGCGTGTCCAGGCGGTGCGTGTACGCCATCACTGCCATGGCGCGCCGCGACACCACGCACCACTATAATGGTGCTGATTAGTCGGTAAAAGTACAATATTCCAGTGAGGATTATGGGAAGACGTTTATTTTCCTCTAGACATCGTGTTTCCATATTTTTAACTTATTTCATCGGGTTTCAACTAATTATTAGTAACCCATCGTTTTACAGGTAACAGCTATTTCATGTTATATATTTACTTAATTATTTATCAATCTACCAATCATATTCATATGAACATTTATGCATTATTTAATTTTAGTATAACAATATATGTTATAACCAGAATGATTGCGCTGCATTACGTGCCTGTCACCCTCACAATATGTAGCACCCCTGTACCACAGGGACCAGAGTCTCCTTAGCTCAGGGGCAGAGCACTGGTCTTGTAAACCAGGGGTCGTGAGTTCGATTCTCACAGGGGGCAACAACCAGACCACACAGTCCAATTATTTTATATCATGCATTTCCTGATGCCACAGTTGTACTCTTGGCGTGCCAAAGCAGCGGCAGCTGCAACACGTGAGGGGAAATGCAATGGCTAGGAGTGCGTGTGTGCACGCGCGCTGGCATGGCCTTGTTGAGGGGAAGACAGTGCGCGGCGCGGCGGAGGCAGGACGCACAGGTGTCCGTCCGGAAAGGCAGGAACACCTGCCTGTGTGCCGGCCCCGCGTGTGTTATTACTATTACCGTCCTGGGTGAAAAGTGATAGCTTGATGGGTGCTACTATAGCGTGCGGTCTACCGGGACATTTGCACTATAGCGTGCGGTCTACCGGGACATTTGCACTATAGCGTGCGGTCTACCGGGACATTTGCACTATAGCGTGCGGTCTACCGAGACATTTTGCACTATAGCGTGTGGTCTACCGAGACATTTTGCACTATAGCGTGCGGTCTACCGAGACATTTTGCACTATAGCGTGTGGTCTACCGAGACATTTTGCACTATAGCGTGTGGTCTACCGAGACATTTTGCACTATAGCGTGCGGTCTACCGAGACATTTTGCACTATAGCGTGCGGTCTACCGAGACATTTTGCACTATAGCGTGTGGTCTACCGAGACATGTTGCACTATAGCGTGCGGTCTACACTTCTTACTCTCTAGGTACTTACACTCTACACTCTTACACTTCAGACTGCAACTTACTATTGCTATAGTGTCTATTATACAGTAGAGTATTGTAGAAAAACAAAATTGTAGTAAGTAATTTATCAATTATCATCATATAAACAAAACATTGTCTATTATACAGCAGAGCAAAGACCACTCTATACTGGACTTGCTACTCATTTTGGGCTATTTCCAGTGGAGGCCAGTTTTGCGATTCCTGACATTATAATATATATTTTATAATATATTATAATATATAACATTATAATAATTCCCCAGAGCCAAAAACATAAATAGAAACAGAATAGCATCACCATCACTTACATTCAGAGCAGAGGGGGGCGGGTGGACAGAGGGTTTACATTTCAACAGGAGAAGCAGTGGCAGAGTGGTTAGCGCCTGCAAGTGCAAGTGGCGTGCTCGGTGTGCTAAGTTCGATCCCCGAGGGGTGTCAATATTTTTTTGTTATCGTCGACTGGGCCAAGAACACCCACATGCTGCCCACATTAACTATACCTTCGACGGCGAGTGCATCGTAGGACACAGGGGGGCGGCATGAGCCTCTAATCACAGGCGTCACTATAACAATCCTGCCTGCGCCACCCGGGGACTCCTTCCGTGTTTCTCACTTTACTACAATCTTGCCGTTTTCTTTACCATTTCTACTCTCTTAGTTGTGTATGATGTGTTTTCGCTGCATGTTTATTGTATTGGGACGCTCTCCTATACATTAATACTTGGGGAAATCATAAATACAAAGCCGAAGCAGTGTGTATTAAAGTTCAGGTCGTTTGGAATGTCCCCAAGTAGTGGAGGTTAACGAAGGAGTTTGTGTTTCAGTCAGTACTTACAACAAAGGGTTACTTGTCTGTCACTTTATAACCCTCAAGGCTTTCTTTCTCCGGCCATCCTTCTGTCCTCCTTCCCGCTTCCCGCTGGTGATGCCCTTGTACATCACGGTGACGTCCGCCACGTCTCGGCGGTGCTGGAGGCTGTGCTCAAAGTCTAAATAGAGTTAGAATAGTTAGAATAGAATAGTTTAAATAGAGTAGAAATATTTTTAGATTTTGGCTGTGCAGTCCCCGATAAGCCTCACCGCGCGACCCCGGACCTCGTCAAGGAGAGCGAGGCACTTGTTCGCCGCGTCGCACCCCGCACGGCACGCGTACTCCATGGAGGAGCGAACCTGCGCTTCCTACAGGATCTCCATCCCCTGGCTGTCAAGAAGCCTCGACATCCTCCTTAGGGATGCCAGCTTCCCCGAAGCCTCTCTGGCGAGCCGCTCGATGTGGGCTCTGAAGGTCGGCCTGCAGTTGTAGGTGACCCACAGCACCTCCACCTCGCCCCGGGGCACCAGCGTCTTCCCAAGGAAGATAAAGCGCAGGGCTCTCCCTGCAATCCGGGGGGTCTGTAGAGGGCTTCGCGGGGGGGGGGGGGGGGATAAAGGGAGGAAGTGAGGGATAGCTTGGATTGGTTGATCGATAGTCGTGTAGATATTGCGCCGATGACAACACAGTGTAGGTAAGAGCCGTAACCCCTTATGAAGGTGTTGGTGCAGCCAGCAGGTTGGAACCTGATGAGGCTGGAGTTGAGGGGCGAGGGAAAGATGCTTACAGTAACACTCTACATAAGAGTCATTATTCTGTACTATGAAGGTGTTGGTGCGGCCAGCATATTGGAGCCAATGAGGTTGGAGTTGAGGGGTGAGGAAAAGACGCTACATAAGAGTCATTATTCCGTATTTACTCATGTGTATTGTTCCTTAACGACCACGAGGGTGAACCTCCAAGCTACGAGACCTAGGACGGCGCCTACTCAAGCCAACTCCTAGCTGAACATAAAAGTTCCAAGATTGTACTGTATTGACTTCTTTAATATGAGAACCTATGGTGCGCAACAGACCTCTTGGAAAGTAAAGTATATCACGATGATCAACCCAGAATCAGTGACTTGCACGGCTCGCCTCCCTGACGGAAAGCACGTGACAGCTATCCACCTGGTGGCTGAGCGGATAGACACCTGCTGTTGCTACAAGAAGAGGCACTTTGTTCCCGTGGCGACCATTGACCTCGACCCTGCGCGGAGTAAGAACATATTTGACGCCGTGAAGGTATTCCCTGACTGCCCGGTGACCCTGAACCAGGAGTCTATCAACACCCTCCACGCAGACACCTGCGTCAGGATTAAGGTGAAGAGAGGACGAAAAACACTGCGTAAAAAGATACTAATACAGGGAAAGTTGATTTAGTGTTTACAGAAACAATCTCCCACATTCACTTCACTGGATATACACTTTATTTCCGCTGAGTTTACTCTCAACGTTTCTACTTCCGTGTTTGAAATGTCCGCGAAACACTAGTTTCCTGAGAGCTGCACTGTCGATGAAGCTTGCGCCTGATTTGGTCCGCGAAAACACTAGGAAAGAACTCTTAAAACTAGGAGGAAATCTGAAAACAGCCGCGGCCTGCGCCTGAAGCTTTGGGCTGGCGATGGGCACTCAAAAATGAAGAGCAAAGAAAAAGGCGTGAAACCAAGAGGGAACTGCCGAACATGACGCGATGTGCCGAGACGAGGGCTGAAGCTCGAAGAGGGACCCCGAACGATCAGCTTTCACGACGCAAAGGCTTAAGTGAAAAAGTGCGAACGATGACAGATGTGCACGGCGACGAAGGCGTGAAGACCGAAGAGGAAGCTGCCCGAACGATGAGGCAGATGTGCACGACGACGAAGGGCGTGAAGATCGAAGAGGGAAGCTGCCCGAACGATGAGGGTTTTGATGTCCCAAACGACCGCAAAGGGCCCGTGAAGACGAGGCGAAAGGGGGAGTCTCCCGAACAATGCAAAGGCCGTATGCCACGACGACAGAATGCGTGACAGACCGAAAGGCCGCTGCCCGAACGATGGGCCACCCAAGGCTGTTTGATGTTCATCCCGATGACATACTCGCCACCCAAGGCCGTCAGCCCCAAGACAGAGGCGCCACCCAAGGCTGTTTGATGTTCATCCCGATGACATACTCGCCACCCAAGGCCGTCAGCCCCAAGACAGAGGCGCCACCCAAGGCTACTTTGATGTTCATCCCGATGACAGACTCGCCACCCAAGGCCGTCAGCCCCAAGACAGAGGCGCCACCCAAGGCTGGTTTGATGTTCATCCCGATGACATACTCGCCACCCAAGGCCGTCAGCCCCAAGACAGAGGCGCCACCCTAGGCTGACTTTGATGTTCATCCCGATGACATACTCGCCACCCAAGGCCGTCAGCCCCAAGACAGAGGCGCCACCCAAGGCCTTGTTTCAGCCCCCAACGCCACCCAAAGGGGCCCTCCCCACCACCCCCAGGCTGGTTTGATGTTCATCCCGATGACATACTCGCCACCCAAGGCCGTCAGCCCCAAGACAGAGGCGCCACCAAAGGCGGGGTGGTTGATGTTCATCCCGATGACAGACTCGCCACCCAAGGCCGTCAGCCCCAAGACAGAGGCGCCACCTAAGGCTGGTTTGATTTCATCCCGATGACATACTCGCCACTCAAGGCCGTCAGCCCAAGACAGAGGCGCCACCAAGGCTGGTTTGATGTTCATCCCGATGACAGACTCGCCACTCAAGGCCGTCAGCCCCAAGACAGAGGCCACCCAAGGCTGGTTTGATGTTCATCCCGATGACAGACCCGCCACCCAAGGCCGTCAGCCCCAAGACAGAGGCGCCACCCAAGGCTGGTTTGATGTTCATCCCGATGACAGACCCGCCACCCAAGGCTCCCAAGACAGAGGCGCCACCCAAGGCTGGTTTGATGTTCATCCCGATGACAGACCCGCCACCCAAGGCTCCCAAGACAGAGGCGCCACCCAAGGCTGGTTTGATGTTCATCCCGATGACAGACCCGCCACCCAAGGCTCCCAAGACAGAGGCGCCACCCAAGGCTGGTTTGATGTTCATTCCTATGACAGAAGCGCAACGCAAGGCCGCCAGTAATTATCCCAAGACATAGGCGACAATCAAGGCTGCCAGGACCCACAAGAAGAGAAAGCATCGTTGATCAGAAACAGTAGATGTTCTACACTGCAGCTGTTACTGCCAGCCAACTCCCTGCAACAATGGGCTCGCTGCTCGCTGCTGACCACCGAGGCCAGGCAGTCGCAGCACCAGGTGGGAGCAGCACCGCCCCGCCCTCGGGTCTGGTCTCCCCGATGCTCCGCTGCGGCCTTCCACTTGGCCTTCCACTTGGCCTTCCACTTGGACTTCCACAAAAAAACACTTACACACCAAACGTGTTAAGAATAAAAAGTACAGAATGGTCCGTTTATGAAGATTTCACTTTTAAATGAATGTCTAGTTTTTATCTTTCTGTAATTGATGAATTTATATATTTTACTAAATGTATCGAGAGAGAGAGAGAGAGAGAGAGAGAGAGAGAGAGAGAGAGAGAGAGAGAGAGAGAGAGAGAGAGAGAGAGAGAGAGAGAGAGATCTTTGCGAGTCAACTTTTATCATGAAGGTTATCAATAGAAGCGCAATTTTATTAGCCTTCCATTGATATATTTTGTTTTCTGATAAATGAATTAGAACCATGCATAAATTAGCGTTAAATAAATATATAAAATCATCAATCGGGTAATTTTCCCGATTAATGAGGTAATTTATTTAGTTATATATATTTTTTTCTGATAAATGAATTATCACGATGTATAAATTAGCGTTAACTAAAGTTCATGCATATTTCTTCACTCTCTTATAATGGCATTTCTTTAGTGTATTTTACTATTTTTTATTTGATAATATTATAGAGCAAACATTTACGAAGATAACAGTATATCATTTATACTGATAAACCACAGGAAGGGAAATGGGGGTGATGTTCGAAAATCGTCAGGAATCGCAAAACTGGTCTCCACTGGTCATGGGCAAAGCCGTCTGTATGTAAAAGCCTGCGCCTGAGATTGATGACGTCACGGACGGAGTCTATACGAGGCCACCGAGATGACAAGTTTACCTACCTAATTATATGTTTATCAGTATAAAAGATATATTGTTATCTTCGGAAATGTTTGTTCTATAATATTATCAAATAAAAACCCGTAAAACACACTAAAGAAATGCCATTATGAGACTCTCAAGAAATATGCATGAACTTAAACTCTTCGCCATTTAATATTTTTCTCGAAAACATTTTACATGGAGAACATCAATAGAAGCGGAATTTAGTTAGCTTTCCATTGCTATATTTTTTTTTCTGATAAATTAATTAGAACCATACATAAATTAGCGTTAACTAACTAAAAAGATCATGATATCGGGTAATTTTTCCCGATTGATGATGTTATTTATTTAGTTAACGCTAATGTATGTATGGTTCTAATTCATTTATCAGAAAACGAAATATAGCAATGGAAAGCTAATTAAATTCCGCTTCTATTGATATTCTCCATGTAAAATGTTTTCGGGCAAAATATTAAATGGCGAAGAGTTTAAGTTCATGCATATTTGTTGAGAGTCTCATAATGGCATTTCTTTAGTGTGTTTTACGGTTTTTTATTTGATAATATTATAGAACAAACATTTCCAAAGATAATAGTATATCTTTTATATTGATAAACATATATTAGATAGGAAATTACCCGATTTCATGATGTTATGTATTTAGTTAACGCTAATTTATGCATGCTGCCAATTCATTTATCAGTAAACGAAATATATCAATGGAAAGCGAATTAAATTCCGCTTCTATTGATATTCTCCATGTAAAATGTTTTTGAGCAAAATATTAAATGGCGAAGAGTTAACAGTGGGTGAAAGGTGGGTGCAATGAGAGCCGTACCGCCCGTACTCCTTACACGCTGAAAGCTCGGCTCCTACTGACTTGCGGAGCAGACTCTGCTACTGACGTCACATCCATCCCGCTCTCCCAGGCGCAGGCTTTTACATACAGACGGCCAAGATAAAGAGACAGAAGGTAACGTCACCTCCCCGGGGCGTCGAGGCAAAATCAGTCCTTTGTGCGCATGACGTCAATGGGTATCGCGCCAACGGCGCCACCGTTCAAATATGTTATGGCCTCACTCAGGCCTCACCGCCGACCCGACACCTGACACGCCTGACACCTCCCACCATATCTCTCTCTCTCTCTCTCTCTCTCTCTCTCTCTCTCTCTCTCTCTCTCTCTCTCTCTCTCTCTCTCTCCCCCTTCCCGTAAGCCACCCATATTCTTTACCTTGATCAGTATTGTGTACTCGAGAGAGAGAGAGAGAGAGAGAGAGAGGAAGAGAGAAGAGAGAGAGAGACGAGAAAAGGAGAGAGAGAGAGAGAGAGAGTTCTAGCTAGCACACAAGCTGGGGACGAGACCCTTTGCTTGTGCCGCTGTTGCCGCTTAGCGGGACAAGCAAAGTTAATTTCCCACCTGACATGCAAGGCCATGCCTTATTTTCTTATGTTCTTATGTTCATACCTCTTCCCTTCCCTTACCTTCTCCTCCTCCTACCCCTTCCCCTTCCCCTGCCTCCTCCTCCTCCTCCTCTTCCTCCTCTTCCTCCTCCTCCTCCATCTTCTCTTTCACTCTCACCCTCCTCCTCGCCCTCTTAATTCTTATTGACGTCACTTCCCCCAGGGCAGCTAAAGGGAGGTGACGTTACCTTCTGTCTCTTTACCTTGCAGACGGCTTTGTCATGGGCGGGTTGGCGCGGGGCGCGAGTAGCAAGTCCAGTCAGTATAGAGTAGTCTTTGAGCAGTATTATAAAAAAACAAATAAATCATCACACGATGATTGCTTTCACGTAAAAACGTAACTGCTGTTTCTTCTGTCAAGATGACACTTCTGTAGAATTATTTCAACAACATTGTACTCAGGTCAGGTCAGGGTCCCTGGTACTCGGTTCCCGGTACTCAGGTCAGGTCAGGTCAGGTGTGATCTTAACAGACTGCACATAAAAAAAAGCTATGCGGTAGTCAGGTCAGGTCAAATCAGGTGGGATCTTGGTAGACCGCACATTAGGGTACCGTAGACTGCAGGCCTCGATGTAGACCGCACGCTGTAGTAGCACCTAGGGTACCTATATGTTTGAGGGTAACGCCATTCATAGGCCCTATGTTAAACGCTACTGGGCGCCATCTTAGCGCCAAGGCCTCTTCGTTCACTCTAGACCCGGGGAAGTTCTCAAGGCATTACCCCGCAGTATATCATGTTATACATGTATAAAGGATAGACTGTTATCTTTGGAAATGCTTGTTCTATAAGATTATCACATAAAACATAGTAAAAGACATTAAATAAAGGTTATTATGAGACTCTGAAGAGATATGATGAACTTAACATTCACTTGAAACACGTCGTCATGTAACACTTTGTGGGACAGCTTATAAGATGGGCGATATCAATAGAAGCAGAATTTTATTAGCTTTCCATTGATAGATTTCGTTTTCTGATACATACAGTAGAACCATGCATAAATTAGAGTTAACTAAATAAATCGCCGTGTTGGCCTCTCTCTCTCTCTTTCTCTCTCTCTCTCTCTCTCTCTCCGTGAAAGAGAGAGAGAGAGAGAGAGATATGAGAGAGAGAGAGAGAGAGAGAGAGAGAGAGAGAGAGAGAGAGAGAGAGAGAGAGAGTTACCAAAATACTTTTTCTATATATATATATATATATATATATATATATATTAATATATTATATATATATATATATATATATATATATATATATATATATATATATATTACTGTATATATAATATATATATATATATATATATATATATACTGTATATATATAATATATAATATATTATATAATATATTATTATATTATATACTATATACTGTATATATATAATATGTATTATATATAAATATATATATATATATATATATATATATATATAGAATTATATAGTATACTAGCCGCAAAGCGCCCTCCGGGCGGACTTTTGACTAGCTCCTGCGGAGGGCTATTGGTGGGCCTTGGGCCCACCACCTGTATTTGGTGAGCCGAAGGCCCACCAAACACAGACTCTCCAGATAGCCCCTTCTAACTTTCCTGAAATCATGGATGTAGAAATGTATGTATTAACGCCTTACCATCACCCCCCACCCATTACCCATCACCCCCCACCCATTACCCATCACCCCCCACCCATTCACTCACCCATTACCCATCACCACACCATTCACTCACCCATTACCCATCACCCCCACCTATTCCCTCACCCATCACCACCCACCCATTCACTCACCCATCACCCCACCCATTCACTCACCCATTACCCATCACCCTACATCAAGGTTTCCTCATTCTCGCAACCCACTTTTTTTTCACTATTCTCTAGCAATGGGCTACTAAAATTTATTTTAAAAAAAAATAAAAAAAAAAGTGATGGGTCATACCAAAAGTAGGTTTAAAAATGTCCCCCTGCTCGACCCGGGTTCCCAAAACTGTGCCATTTTGGGGATTGCGCAAGGGGGCGGCCCCTATCGCGGAACACCAGACAAAAACCCCCACACACCTTTCGCTATATTTTATAGATATATATTAAGTAAAAAAATTTTTTTGGTTACTCTTTTTTTTGGTTACATATTCTCGATCTCCCCAAATTTTCCTTTTTCACTCATTTCTTCTCTCACTCTCTCTTTCTCTTTCACGGAGAAGAGAGAGGAGAAGAGAGAGGAGAGAGAGAGAGAGAAGGAGAGAGGAGAGAAGAGAGGGGAAAGAGAGAGGAGAGGGAGAGGGCCAAACACGGCGATTTATTTAGTAACGCAAATTTTATGCAGGGTTCTGGGGTATGTTCAAAAAACAAAACAAATCAAGGGAAAGCTAATAAATTCTGCTTCTATTGAATCTCCTATTTTAAAACTGCCACAAATTTTTACATGAGACGTTTTTTTAAGTAAATGTTAATTTCACATATTTTTTTCAGTCTAAAATGCCCTTTTATTTAATGTGTTTTACTGTGTTTATGTTAATCTTATAGAACAAACTTTTCCCGAAGAAAAGTCCCTTTATACATTAAAACATGTATACGGGGGGGTCTCCTTGAGAACTTCCCGGGTCTGGGTGAACGAAGAGGCCTTGGCCCCAAAGGGCGCCCACAAATCGATTTGTCGTACTCTATAAAATTGGCTCTGGGCACCGCTTGAGCTGGGGAAAAAATTTCTTTACAGAAAATGTTTCTATGTGCAATTGTTTAAAAAATTTTTTGGACTTGCTTGTTTTTTATCATTTTATGAAAAAATTCTTTTGAGAAAATTTCACCCATTGTATGATTTCAGGGGCGTAGCGGAGCTGCGGGGGGGAATGAGGCCCACATTTCAGGAGGGTGCCCCCGGGGTCCTTTAAATAGTGCAAACTTTTCGAGCGTGCCTTTCCTTTGAAAATAAAATGGTAAATATTGAAAAAATTTCCCAAAGAAAAAAACAGCCCCCCTATCTTCCAAAAAAATATAAACCAAACCCCAAAAATCACCCAAACCACCAAAGCGGAAAACCCGGGGGCCTGGCGGGCAGATGATGGCCAAATTTAAAGAAATCCCCATTAAAACCGACCCTTTGCCATCGGTGCAGCAGTTAATAAAAAAAAAAGCACTATGTGGAACTGACCCCCCCACCCCCGATGATTCCGTGGGTGCCCGCCTCTTTCCCTTTGCCCTCTTTAATACTCCCGGGTTTATGGAAAAAAAAAACTTTAATGTAAGGATTGTTTGTACCCTTAAAATTGTCATTATCGAACTTTTGAGGGTTTTCATTCGAGGTAAAAACTTTCGTTTTTTCGCATTGTGTGGTTGTTTGTTTAAAATTACGCTGTAAACGCCGAGGGGCAACCCCGACCAGAAGCTGGCAACTGTCAGCCTTCTGGGAGGCACGCAAGCAGGAGAACCCAGGAGAAGCCGGCTTCTTGCGGCTTCCTCACCAAAATTCCCGTTCATTCACCCCTTCCTTCTATCCCTTTCCGTCCCACCCCTCCTCCCCCCCTCTCTCTCTCTCTCCTCTCTCTCTCTCTCTCTCTGCTTGCAAACGACCCTCAGGGCACACACTTCTAAACGGCGCCAATTTGGGAAAATGGTTCCTCTACAAATGAGAATATATAAAATATATATATTATAATTTTATTTTTAAATATTCCTTTCATCACCAAAAATTCCAACCTTTTTAGTGAGTGTCTAAACCGCGTTTTTCATGTTACAGTTCCATCCAAATTTCATTTGTTTTTCATAAAAGAAAGTGAAAACCCCCAAAACCTCCCCCCCAGAGAGGAACAGCACTTCCAGACACGTAACGCCCCTTACATCACATACCGCCCCCCCAAACGGGTTCACCCCGAAGTAACAGCGATGGCCACGTAGTCCCATCTATCAGGCCCCCCAGACGGAGCGGGGGCCATGGTACTGTACCGCCGAGGGAAGTGCACAACCTTTGCCCCAGGCGGTACACACACATGTCAGTCAGTGTTGCCAATGTGCCCGGCGAAAAAGAGCTCGATTGAGTATGAAATGCGCTAAAAATGCCTGGAAAAGTTTTCGTTTTTTTCTCCTCTTAAAATTTAGTAATAGTACTAGATAAGGGTTATTATTATAGTTTTAAATTTATAGCATTTTACTTTTACAGTATTTTGATAATCTCTGCTTCTGTTGCTGCTAAATAAAAATTAAATTAATAATAAAAATAAAATAATAGCTTTTCTGATTGGGATTTACATACTGTCGAGGAATTATTAAATATCTCCTAGTCAATTACCAACCTACGTATAAAATTTTTTTAACAAAATAATGACCTCTTTTATGTGGGAGAAGGTTTTTTTGTCTATCTTGCCTAGAAAAAGGTTCCGCACAAACATGTTCACGAAGTTGTGGCCTATCCCTTCTAAGTACAAAATTTTCGGGGATCTCGCATTTAAAAAACCCCAAAAATTTAAGCCTTGGGGCTTGTCTTTTTCCCAGGCTTTAGCCCCTTTTCCCTTAAAGGTTCCCCTATTTTTTAAATTCTGATTATATATGGGGGCATTTTGATTTTTAAATTAAATACGGGAGTGAGAGACGTACTGACCCCATGAGGGGCGAAGGCTGTCCGCGTACCGCGAGGTGAGGGGGGGGC
>JACEEZ010003874.1:62500-122500 GCA_016584305.1 Chionoecetes opilio
ATATCACTTGTTTAGATAGCCACCCCAGTGGGCCAGTAGGGTAAGCTAAGCATTTGATGAATGCCGTTGACAGGATATGAAATGACCCCACTAAAGGGGTCCTTTAAAAACTTTTCAGTCCTGCGTACACGGGATCAAGGATATTAGAAAGATATATAATATCCTTGCACGGGATGGACTGCCAAGTATAAACAAATGTGGCGCCACCCTGCAGTTGCCGCTCCGAAACAAAAATCATAATTTGCCCTCTGAATATCACATTTTGGTCCATATCTTTCATCACAAAGTTCATATTACCTTCCATTTACGTTGTTAACATATGCACTTCAACCCTATATACGGTAACACTGACAATTATTATAATTTAAAAGGTCCTCTCTTTTGCACTATCCTGTTTTCATACTTTGATGATTTACTTAAGTTTTCCTTTAAATTCTTTACTTAACGAGCGCTGAGCATAAGCTGGAAGGTACACTTAACCAGTTTGCTTCAGTAAAGTACTCCAGCACAGGAACTAAGTGTAGTCCTCCTTATATTTAAGTATTTTTTTATTATGTCGGCCCTGGGACTCTTGAGGATAATGATTAAGAGCTCAACAGGCCATGTGTATATTATCTACTTTAATATATAGACTGTGATATATATATATATATAATATATATATATATATATATATATATATATATATTATATATATATATATATATATATATATATATATATATATATATATATATATATATATATATAATAATATTATATATATATATATTATATATATATATATATATCTATATATAATATATATAATATATATATATATATGTATAATATATATATATATATATATTATATATATTTATATATATATATATGTTATATAATATATATATATAAATCTATATATATCTATATATATATATATATATTATGTTATCTATTATATACTCACTCACTTTTCCATCACCTTGCCCATTCAACGAGTTGAAAATATATATATATAATATATATATATATATATATATATATATATATAGTATATGTATATATTATATATATAGTTTCAACCTCGTTGAGGGAAATTGGTGATGGAAGAGTGAGTGAGTGAGGGTAGGGCGGTGAGTAGGTGAGGGCGTGGGTGGGTCGGTGAGTGAAGGCATGGGTGGATTCGTGAATAAGGTAGTGAGTGAGGGGTGTGGGTGGTTAAGGAGTGAGTAGGGAGTGAGTGGGTTTGGAGGGGTGTTGAAAAGTAGTGAGGGCGTGGATGGGTTAGTGGGTAAGAGAGGAATTTGTGAATGGGGGGGTAGGTGAATGTTTGAGTGATGGCGTGGCGTGGGTGGATGGGCGGATAGGGGAATGAGAGTGAGCGAGATTTGACCCCATTAATTAACACCACCGTGTGATTTCTTTAGCTAGAACCATAGCATAAATGGCAGTTTTGCCTGTTTCAATCTAAAATCAATCCCCAAAATTTCCCCGCGTCCCCCCAAACGCAAAATTCCCCCCCCCAATGGGAAGAAAACCCCCCAAATTTAGGGAGAAACCCCCAAGTCTGGGAACCCAGCCTGGTGACCCCCAGCCGGGTGACCCAGGTGGGGTCACCGTCACTTGTTGCCAGCTAGCTATATAATAACTCATATATAAAAACGCTCTGCTTGCTGCAACCCAATTTTGCTGCATAATTCTGGGCATGTACTATGGACAATGTTAAACATACGCAAAGTTTTTACATGTCCAAAAATTTAAAAAATATATCAACCGAGTGGCGACGTTGAAATGGGCTACACTAAGGTCGCCATCTAGTGTTAATGTTCTGAGTGGTCCCCGCCGTCGTCGTCGCCCGAAAAAAAACCCGAGTAGTGTAATTTGAAACCGTATATACTTGCAGATACAAACATAAAACAACGCTGAAACAGGGTAGATTATACAGTCATGAAATAACTACTGCTATCATTTTCAGTGACCATACACATCAGTAGTAATGCTATCATTCGTAATATTTGGCGGTTGGCGACATTATTGCAGCTGGCGACTAAATTAAATGTTATTACGGTAGCTCTAGGTAAAAACCTATCAACACCTATCTATCAAAACCTATATATTTATAATGAATGTAATATTTTACATATCAGAGAAGTGTTTTATAAACTACAATAATAAGAATAAAAATTAAGATTTTAAAAAATTTCTTGTTTTTTTTGTCACAGGGGGGTTTGTCCTCAGGGCTTTTTTTCCTAGAGAAGTTTTTTCCTAGGTTTTTTTCCCAGGGTGGTTTTGTCCTTTCACTCGTTGGACACACACAAAACCCCACACACACACGCACTCTTCTTTCTGTAAGCTTCATGACCTTGACCAACTGTCGGCTAACCCCGGGGTCCCGGGGGTGTTGCCGGGGGTTTTGACCCGCCTCCCGGGGTGGGGTTTCCCCCCAACACTAAGCATAAGGATAATGATAAAAAAATGTAATAGGGAGACAGGCTTACGGTAGCTCGGGGCCCTGTAAAATACAACACGTGATGAATACACACCCAACACAACACAACACACGTGTGTGTATTTGTGGTGTGTGTGTGCGAGAAAAAAGAGAGAGAGAGAGAGGAGAGAGAGAAGAGAGAGAGAAGGGGGGGGGGGGGGGGGGGGAAGGGAGAGGGGGAATTAAGAGATTAGGAAGGGCATGTTCTTCTCTCTTCTCTCCCCTTCTCTTTTTCTCTCTTCTCTCTCTCTCTCTCTTCTCTCTCTCTTCTCTCTCTCGACTTTTTATTGTAAACTTGCGGTCAAGTCGGCTTGAAAAGGGGAAACGTTTGTGACGGTTTGCCGGGGGAAATTGGAAAAGGGGGACAAGATGACTTCATTACGGTATGACCTGATACCGAATGATTTGTGTTTTTAGACTTGGGACGAAAATGTCTTGGGGGTCAAATGCTTCATTCACAATCGCCTCGTCCATATGACCTGCACCCTCTTTTTTTTACTACTCTCTCTCTCTCTCTCTCCCCCCTCCTTCCCCCTCTCTCTCTTCTTTTCTCTCTCTCTCTCTCGTGACGACTTTTTTATCGAAAAACGCGGGGTCAAGTGGGTTTGAGGAGGGAACGCTTGATGACGGTTTGTCCAAGGGCCAAATTGATTAGTGTACGGGATGGCCAGTGTATGGTATGACCTGATACCCAATTGTCTTGTGTCTTATATGACTTGGGACGCAAATGTCTTGTGGATCAAATGACTTCATTAACAATCGCTTCAGTACCATTTGACCTGCACCCTTACAGGTTCACGTATAACAATGCGAAGTAGTTGCCTTGTAGTTATATTCCAACATAGCTTAAAGTACAGTCTTAAGTAGATTTACACTAACCTTACCTATTACCATGGATTTCCAGAAATGCGCTAAAACATGCACCAGATTGAATAAAAATGCACTGAAAAACGCGCTATGGGCAAAACACGAACTTTACGCGCTGTTTGTGATGCCAATGCGCCAGAACTAGCGCATTTCGCGCTAGTTTGGCAACACTGGAAAGAAAAGTGAAAACCACACAAACCTCACCCCCTAGAGAGGAACAGCATCTTCCAGACACGTAACGCTCCTTAGCTACTCACATAGCCGCCCACCAGCAGGTTCAGCCCGAAGTAGACAGCGATGGCCACGTAGTCCCATACTATCAGGTCCCCAGACGGAGCGGAGGCCATGGTACTGTACCTGCCGAGGGAAGTGCACAACCTGTCCCCAGTGCGCGTACACACACTGTCACTGAGACACTGACGGTTGCTCGGCGAGGAGTAACGGTAGGGTGAGGCTGAGGGGGGTGAAGGAGTCAGTCCTTCAGCTATTCGTTCACCTCACACACCATACGTTTGTTGCTACATTCCTTCACAGGGACCTGCCGCCACCTCGCACACCCGCCACTTTGTACTTTCTCCTCAAAGGGTTGTCAAGTGTGTGTTCTTAACCTTCCCAATGATCGTACAATCTGGCAGAGAAGAGTGATGCTTTCCAAGGGGCTGATTGCAGGGCTTGTCATGTGCCTTGCTGCGACCGTCTTGATAGTGTCTGAGAAAGCTTATCAAGACATTGCAGATGTGACAGAGGCGTGCTGGGTGGACAGGCCGCGCAGGGGTGCAGGTCAGGGCAGCGTCAGGCCTACCAATCTGGCGTGACCTTGACGGCAGAGTTCTTTAGGCTTAGTTTTTTTTTCCTTTTCCATTGTGTCTTGATCAAATTTACTGGAACAACACTAGTGCACAGTGGTAAAAGTTGTTCGTACGTTTGTGGAGATCTTGTTCACTCTCGCAAACCAATAATAAAACACTTATTTTCGTATAGGTTAGGTTAGGTTATTGGTTAGGTTTTAGGTAAGGTTACGTTTAGGTTTAGTTGGGTTAGATTTATGTTCGGTTCAGGTTTGGTTTATGCTATGTTTAGGTCACGTTAGGTTCAGATTAGGTTTTGGTAAGGTTTTGTTTGATGATTTAGGTCAAATGGGCGCATGTAATATGCGCATAACCGCGTAATAGTGCGCGGTCTCCCAGCAGCGGTGCGGCACGTTACTCGCCGCCTCACCGTCAATGGAAATATACTTTTTACTGGTTTCTGGTTAAATTGATATCTTACTTTTGGTTTCCGGAATTTAATAATGTTTCCACTACATGCTGGAGCAGAAATCATACAACGGACAAAGGTTGATGGATATAGCACCAACGCAAGGCGCGTGTGTGAGGCGACACCCTGGGTGGGACTGAGAAGCAGGGGATGTAGTGCATACAGTATGGTGCAGAATTACGATACGGTATGATTATTTAAGGGGTAAAATTGCGGTTTGATTTCGTCCACCAGCCAGTGTCCTGCTCCTGTCTTGCGATGGTCAGGTAATGAGACGTGGTGGTGAGGCAGGCATTGTCACTGCGATGTACAAACACGGCGAAGTGATTGATAAGTGGAACATTGAAAGTTTTCAAGACGGCCACAACAATCTGAAAATTTTCTGAAAATTCTATCCTGGAACGTTAATTGCGTGAGAACTAAATTATAGAAACTCAATGTACCAGGTTTTCTTCTACAGTAGGACATGATAAGTTGTATGAGATTAAGACTGCTTTATGTATAGGTTTGCAGGGTTACGTGGAATCCAGAAGTGTGAAGAAAGACTCGTCATATCGTGGAGGAACTCTTATGTTTGGCTTCTGTTATGTTCACCCAACCCGAGTGACTCCCTCACTTCCCCCATTAGTCGTTTGCTGCTAGCCAGGAAAAAGTGACTAGCAGTGAGACGAAGACATTTCCTATCGTGGGAGACTTCAATGCAAGATTCGGTGCAAGTTTACGAGACCGTTTAGACCGGCTTCTTCCAAGTATATATATGGGTCGCAAGCTTTTGCTCAATGGGTCGCCACGTCGTAAACAGATAATTATATAGGTAATAATGTGAAATGCATTAATAAGAGAGAGAGAGAGAGAGAGAGAGAGAGAGAGAGAGAGAGAGAGAGAGAGAGAGAGAGAGAGAGAGAGAGAGAGAGAGAGAGAGAGAGAGAGAGAGAGAGAGATGTAATGCCGATGGGAGAAGGCAGGACTTGTACACATAATCTTCACTTGCCAATCAATCAATACTATTTTTCTCTACTTACGTAGTTACAATTTACACACTACTTCTACATATTTTTTAGATACTTTTAATAAACAGAATTTACATTGCCACACTCGATCATATGCAATTATTTTAAATCCACAGATGCCTGTATGTATATATGTATGCACATTTATATGCATATGTATGTACGTATGTATGTATGTATGTATGTATGTATGTATGTATGCATGTATGTATGTATGTAATTGAACAAAAAATCACATCGGAGAGAGAAAGCAGCAACAGACAGTACAATAGCATCGTGAATATAATGCATAAAATCAAACTGGGCCGCGATGAAAAAAGTTTGAAGAACACTGCACCAAACCATTGTAAAGTATTAGAATTATGCTCACATGTCTAAATATTCCAGACGATGTGAACAGTCCCAATGAGAACGCCTACGTATTACCTGCTTTGTGTAAAGATAATAAGCTTGTCGTTATAGACACACACAAATCATGACATCGGAGGAAAGGCATTCAAGAGAGGGGATTCGTGGCTCTGAGATCAACGTGTGCATAGCTTCATAGGATCTTCTGTACAGTACCAGGTGTGTGCACGGCGTTCGACATCCTGCGGGCGGCCTGCCTACCCTCGGACCACGCTCCCGTTGTCCTCAAGCTGCCATGACCTAAGATGGGTTTATGTGTGCTGCACGAACGAGTATGTATGTCTGGAGGTCACAGAGGTCATTGTAGTGCCATGGTCATCAGTGGTAAGTAAGTAAGTAAAGTAAGTAAATTTATTGCCATTACAAAAGCACACGAATATAATTGAATATATAAAAACAAAAACGTAATGATGGCACGGTCTGTCGAGCATAAGCTCTTTAGACAGACAAAATCGTAACTAATTGGTTGTTCAGTAGTACAGGCATTATAAGTGACAAACTATACAATATGAATAACACCAAAAAAAAATAATAGGAAAAAAACATTTCTAAGCAAATACAGACAATCGACACAGTTTCAACACAAGTTTATAAAGTATTTTGACTATTTAATAAATAAGTCTTTATTTTCTTCTTCAATTGTAGTAAATTTCCAGCCTCCATCAGACTTTTTATTGCAATAGGAAGAGAATTCCATATCTGAGGACCTTCACACAACACACTTTTATTATAGAGGGACGTACGAAACTGTGGACACACTAAATTAATACTATTACCCCTAATATTATAAATATTTCCGACGAAATCGAAAACCTTATTTCCTGGGTAGAGTTTAATGTTTTTATAAATAAGCAACATTATGAAATATTTTCTAATTAATTGAAATGTAATATATTGAGCTGAGGATATATATGATTTGTGGAAGCAAATTTTCCCATAAATAGAATGCATCTCATGATTTTATTTTGGGCTATTATCAATTTATTTAGGAAAGATGGCCATGTACAACCCCATATGGAAACGCAATAAATCAAGTGAGGGTAACACAATGTATAATATATACTTAACATAGATTCAGTTGTAAGTTGATGGCGGACCCTATACAATATACCACATATTTTAGATAATTTCAGACAAACTTGATTAATGTGAAAGCTCCAGTTTAAGTTCTCGTCAATATTAATTCCTAGAAATTTTTGTATGAGGCACACGTTGAATTGATTGACCTTTTAATGACAATGGAGGCATAATATTCTTAATTGATCTATTTTGGAAAAGTATGTAATTGGTTTTGGCAATATTGAGGTGCAATTTATTGGACTCTAGCCATTGATTTATTAGATTTAATTCAAGATTTAAATTTATATGTAAAGAGTCAATATTTGTATCGGCTAATAAAAGACTAGTGTCATCAGCATAAATAGTACATTTAAATTTTGTGCTAGCATTTGGTATATCATTAATATATATGAGAAAAAGTAGAGGCCCTAGAATAGATCCCTGAGGTACACCTTTAGTTATAACTTTGAAAACTGAATACATGGAATTACAATATACACTTTGTGACCTGTTACTGATGTAGCTCTTCAATAACAATTTCAATTGTTATTAATCAATTTCAATTTCAATTAATAATAATAGTGGGGCAGCGGCAGCGTGGCCGGGGGGGGGAGAGGGGGGGCTGTCCGGTGTAGCGCTGTACAAAGTAACTAAGTTAATAGTTACTTTGGCACTATATAAACCGTGATGTGTTTGCGACTATACTATACCTGAACTCGATGTCTCAATTAGCTTGACTATTGTGAATAATGTGAAACAGTAAATAATGTGGGCTACATTTTTTTTACTGTGTGTGTTTTTAGTTTTTTTCTTACCCTGATTCCTGGATTAGACTCTAGACTAGATCAAAATTTTTCAGAATGTTCAAGCGAGGTCATAGGAATGCGCCAAGTAATTACTGGGGCATAAGTGTACGTAGTTAAAAGGTTAGCTAAGTTACATGATATGGCGTTGTGCAGCCGTGCGGAACACTTGTTTGTACCCTCTAGGCCCTAGAGGGTACTAGAGGGTACTCAAGGGTACAAACAAGTGTTTGTACACTTGACTCACACCGACTTCTCGGTTGTGAACCGAGCGTGCTTCCCCTACACCACGGAGTGTGTGTGAGTGTGTGTGTGTGTGTAACAGTGAGAGGTCGTGACCAAACTGGACCAACCCACGCTCGGCAGCACCAGGGCGAGGTACTGTACAGTACATGATTTATATTTACTTATAGTATGTGGGTTCCAGTCATCACACACACACACACACACACACACACACACACACACACACACACACACACACACACACACACACACACACACACACACACACACACACACACACACACACACACACACACACACACACACACACACACACACACACACACACACACACACACACACACACACACACACACACACACACACACACACACACACACACACACACACACACTCACACACAACACATATTGCGTTGTCTCGTGGTTTAGAGCGTGTCTGATCATTTTTCGGGCGCACGTTTGATCCCCACTCGTTTCCTGTGATTTTTCACTGACAAATGTGGGCGGTTGCTGTCCCCCTTGAATAAGGGGGTGGGGTGCGTGAGGTCTCAGCATCACCACAAGATCGGTCACTATGAGCTCCAAGGTCATTCCGGGAGGGTGAAGCTGGCGATCGCCTGTCTAGCTCGCGTGGGCAAGACTGTGGGTGAATTACATATAACTTGACGACGGTACATGTGCACGCATTCCCAAGTCCAATAACCTGCCGCACTCGCTTCACTGTTTTTAGTCTTTTCCTAAACGTTCGGTCCTGATCTGCCTACAATCTCTCCTGGCATCCATCTGACCCATGGTTTTGGATCATAATCTCACCTTTTTGCCCAGCCCACTAGCCACGCACGCACACACACACGCACGCACACACAGATCAGTGTCATAATCTGCTTCCTCCCTCCGTAGATAATTTTGTTCTGTATACATTTGCATTTATTTCATCGTTTTGTTTTGTCATTATGTTTTTATTTATTTAGTTTGATTTCATGATTTGATTTAAGAGACAACTTCACGGTCGCTATTCTTACAAGAGACAACTTCACGGTCGCTATTCTTACAAGAGACAACTTCACGGTCGCTATTCTTACAAGAGACAACTTCATGGTCGCTATTCTTACAAGAGACAACTTCACGGTCGCTATTCTTACAAGAGACAACTTCACGGTCGCTATTCTTACAAGAGACAACTTCACGGTCGCTATTCTTACAAGAGACAACTTCACGGTCGCTATTCTTACAAGAGACAACTTCATGGTCGCTATTCTTGCAAGAGACAACTTCACGGTCGCTATTCTTACAAGAGACAACTTCACGGTCGCTATTCTTACAAGAGACAACTTCACGGTCGCTATTCTTACAAGAGACAACTTCATGGTCGCTATTCTTACAAGAGACAACTTCACGGTCGCTATTCTTACAAGAGACAACTTCACGGTCGCTATTCTTACAAGAGACAACTTCACGGTCGCTATTCTTACAAGAGACAACTTCACGGTCGCTATTCTTACAAGAGACAACTTCACGGTCGCTATTCTTACAAGAGACAACTTCACGGTCGCTATTCTTACAAGAGACAACTTCATGGTCGCTATTCTTACAAGAGACAACTTCACGGTCGCTATTCTTACAAGAGACAACTTCACGGTCGCTATTCTTACAAGAGACAACTTCATGGTCGCTATTCTTACAAGAGACAACTTCATGGTCGCTATTCTTGCAAGAGACAACTTCATGGTCGCTATTCTTGCAAGAGACAACTTCACGGTCGCTATTCTTACAAGAGACAACTTCACGGTCGCTATTCTTGCAAGAGACAACTTCATGGTCGCTATTCTTACAAGAGACAACTTCATGGTCGCTATTCTTACAAGAGACAACTTCACGGTCGCTATTCTTACAAGAGACAACTTCACGGTCGCTATTCTTACAAGAGACAACTTCATGGTCGCTATTCTTACAAGAGACAACTTCATGGTCGCTATTCTTGCAAGAGACAACTTCATAGTTTTTATTCTTACAAGAGACAACTTCACGGTTTCTATTCTTACAAGAGACAACTTCACGGTTTCTATTCTTACAAGAGACAACTTCACGGTCGCTATTCTTGCAAGAGACAACTTCATGGTCGCTATTTCAAGAGACAACTTCACGGTCGCTATTCTTCAAGAGACAACTTCACGGTCGCTATTCTTGCAAGAGACAACTTCACGGTCGCTATTCTTGCAAGAGACAACTTCATGGTCGCTATCTTGCAAGAGACAACTTCATGGTCGCTATTCTTGCAAGAGACAACTTCATGGTCGCTATTCTTGACAAGAGACAACTTCATGGTCGCTATCTTGCAAGAGACAACTTCATGGTCGCTATTCTTGCAAGAGACAACTTCATGGTCGCTATTCTTGCAAGAGACAACTTCATGGTCGCTATTCTTGCAAGAGACAACTTCACGGTCGCTATTCTTGCAAGAGACAACTTCACGGTCGCTATTCTTGCAAGAGACAACTTCACGGTCGCTATTCTTACAAGAGACAACTTCACGGTCGCTATTCTTACAAGAGACAACTTCCATGTCGCTATTCTTACAAGAGACAACTTCACGGTCGCTATTCTTACAAGAGACAACTTCACGGTCGCTATTCTTACAAGAGACAACTTCACGGTCGCTATTCTTACAAGAGACAACTTCACGGTCGCTATTCTTCAAGAGACAACTTCAGGTCGCTATTCTTACAAGAGACAACTTCACGGTCGCTATTCTTACAAGAGACAACTTCATGGTCGCTATTCTTACAAGAGACAACTTCACGGTCGCTATTCTTACAAGAGACAACTTCACGGTCGCTATTCTTACAAGAGACAACTTCATGGTCGCTATTCTTGCAAGAGACAAACTTCACGGTCGCTATTCTTATAAGAGACAACTTCACCGGTTTTTATTCTTACAAGAGACAACTTCACGGTTTTCTATTCTTACAAGAGACAACTTTATGGTCGCTATTCTTACAAGAGACAACTTCACGGTCGCTATTCTTACAAGAACAACTTCACGGTCGCTATTCTTACAAGAGACAACTTCACGGTCGCTATTCTTACAAGAGACAACTTCACGGTCGCTATTCTTACAAGAGACAACTTCACGGTCGCTATTCTTGCAAGAGACAACTTCACGGTCGCTATTCTTACAAGAGACAACTTCATGGTCGCTATTCTTGCAAGAGACAACTTCATGGTCGCTATTCTTGCAAGAGACAACTTCACGGTCGATATTTCTACAAGAGATGCGATGTGTAATTACCTGTTGAGACTCAGTCAGAATATTCAAGTGTTGAGGAAGAGGCGAGATGAGTTTTATGGGAAAGAACGAGTTGTTGTCTGGTAGTTAATGTGTAGAAAATAAGCGATAGTGTTGAATTTTTGAGGCATTCATGACACTTTATTTGGGTTCCGCTGCGCCCTTCATCCCGCCTCACGAAAAATACTAAAAATACCTATATCCCTCATAATATAGGCAGTGTGTGTGTGCGTGTATAGATAGGTAATCCCATACTGTGTGCTGTATAGGGACTGGCAGCTAGCGGGGTTTATGTAACTTTTTTGTTGTTGCCCTTGACCAGTTCTTTGTGATGTCAAAAATAAAAGCACAGCATGTACGGTTTCTGTATAGTCATTCAGCCAGTCAAGTCATTATAGTCAAGTCAAACCCCCGTACGTGCCTGACCATCGATACACTTGCTTCTATATGTTGTCTAGCTAGATTCTCACTCTTTGTCAGTCCTCCCGTCACCGCTCACACCCGTCGCTTTCCTCCTCCTCTCCTATATAGTCTCTCTCCGTCTCCTCTCCTATAATTATAGTCTCTTGTTGTCAAGCTTAGTTTGTCACTCTATGTTACTCTTCCCTTCACCGGTCACACCCGTCGCTTTCCTTCTCCTCTCCTTCTCTCTCCGTCTCCTCTCCTATAATTATAGTCTCTTGTTGTCAAGCTTAGTTTGTCACTCTTTGTTACTCTTCCCTTCACCGGTTACACCCGTCGCTTTCCTTCTCTCCAGTGGCGGTCCTAGGCATGGACGACATGGGCAATCGCCCAGGGCGGCATCGTCGAGGGGCGGCATGGAGTGCTCCCAAAAAAATCATATAAAATAATAATAATAATAATAATAATGATAATATAATGATATAAAATAATAATAGTATATAATAGCTCTAGTAGTATATGTCAGAGATAAGTTCATGGTGGTGGACTGTGTATATAAGGATGCTTGTAAGTAATGGCGGCAAGTGGAGCGCATCGCCGATCAGCTGATTGTGAGCAGAGCTTTGGAGCAGCGTGTTCGGCTTCCTGCAGTCGCTTCCAATATTCCATAGATTTAGTCTAGTCTCTTAGTCTTAATTGACACCGTTGGGGGATGTGCGCCACCAAAACAAATGGATAAAAAAAGGTATAAGCCATCAAAAGCCCAGTTTGGGAAAATATGAAAATAAGAGGAGGAGAAACGCGGAAGAGATAAAGGTTTGCAGCGTCTGTGTCACCTCTCAGTATGCTATGTGATGCAGGTAGTAAAATATGCTAGTAGTATAACGCAATGGTTTGTTAACTTGTGTTGCTATGCTATTACACATAGGGCGAAATTAATCCAATTAGCAACTAACATTGCATCATTCAAACAGTACTAGCTTGCATCATTGCAATGTGCAAGTGTGTGTAGCCTGTAACAAAACCATCACAACTTAACTAACCCATTACTGATTTGGTAGGTGACATCATTGTGGTTTCCTTTGCTTGTAATGACTATATTAGGTTCTGAACCCAATAAGGGAAATTTCCGATGTTGTAGACTAAATTTACAGACTTCTAAATCAGGGGCGCACCCAGGAATTTTTTCGAGGGGGGGAACATTTTTCTTTTTTCGCCAGCAGTCTAGTAAACCCTCCAGATTTCTCGCTAGCCTCTGGATGGCAAATTTGCCCCCCATCAGCTTGATATCCTTTTCAGGCCTAATTTCTTATTTTAGCTACTGAAACAATAGTTTTGGTAGTGTTAGATGGTTGTCCAAGGCATTACGTGAATCATTAGTGCGACCAAATGAAGGTAGGTGTTCACGGGCAGGTGTCACAGTCACATCGCTGGGACCTGTAATCATTTTTTTGGATTACATGAAGATCCGCCACACCAATTTTACCACCTGAAGATCCGCCACCCTAGTCTTGCCAACCTTTTATCCACTTATTGACATATGACACAGTATTGGTCAATATCAGGACCTAACTGGGGGGGGGGGGCGCCCCTCCTGACCCCCCCCTCTAGTTCACTAACCTAACCTGGACATTGGTTTCGTAACCTAATCTAACTGGGTTATTAAACCACTCTCACCCACATAAAGATCAGTCACCCCAAGTGTAGTTGGGGTGGTGGATCTTCATGTGATCCATTTTTTTTAACCGACTGTTAGTATATTCGGATTTCTTACAAGGAGGAAAATTTCTGAAGGGGCATGGCCCCCGTGGCAAAGGGGGCTATGGGTGCCCCACCTGGGTGCTCCCCTGGTCTATATTATGCTAATATTTTGTATTATTTGTGATATGTTGAGTCTTGTGGGATACCATGCCTTCAATTAGCCAAATATGCTGTATAGCTTCCTTCCTATTTTGAGAGTTAAGATATTGTGCAATTGTGTGATTTTTTTGTGCAACAAATATATTCAGTCAAACTAATATAATTATTTCATTGTAAATTTAGGGGCACTTCTGAAATATTTTGGAGCACCCTCTGGCACTAGTCAGGATGAGGAGCCTTCTATAAGCTTTTCTACAATTGTTTATATTCCTATCTATAGTATTTGCTTCTCTATTTATTATTATAACGATCATTTTTTTATGTCTTATTTTTATGCTTGTTACGTATGTATAGTTACTTCCATCCCGGCCATAAGCCCTGCGAAAATACCCCTCACCCCAAACCTCCTGCGTTCACTTCCTTTAATGCTTTATCGACGTCCTAGATTGTAGAAGGGGAATACAGACACACACACCCACACACACACACCACACACAGTCCACACACACACACACCACATCTGTGTAAATCCTGTACTCTGACAGAGAGAGAGAGAGAGAGAGAGAGAGAGAGAGAGAGAGAGAGAGAGAGAGAAGAGAGAGAGAGAGAAGAGAGAGAGAGAGAGAGGACAGGAGAGATAAAGGAGATAGAGAGAGAGATGAGATGAGTTTAATGAGAAGAATATAAACGAATATGTAAGACGAGAGACCCTTGGCTAATATTGAGACATTTTACCTTGTTACCTGATACGGCTACTAAATAGCCAAGTACAGCTGTCGTGTCTCATGTGTGAGCGATGGGGGTGGGTGTTGGGCGGGGGGGAGTGTGGGGGGGGGGTTATGGGGGGGTGGGGTGGGGTGTGATACCCCGCTCCCGCACAATAGCACACACCGCGCCCACATCACCGCCTGCCGAACATCCGCTGACACAGGCCCCATCACCCTCCTCCCTGCACCAAAATGCTGCACATTCCACTACCTACGCGGTGCACTGCCTGACGGCCGCTACATCCGTTCTCGCTGATGCGACTTAGCGCGTGCACCAACACAGCTCTGAGGTGCGAGGGCAGAGGCTTATGTGAGTATGGGTGTTGGTAGGGGTTCTGATTATGTGTCTTGGACGAATGTGCGCTCCGCGGCTACACTCAGCACCTCACTCGCCACCTGTGTACCTGCCGCCTCACAACACCTGACGAACACTCACAAAGAGAGCTGGGCGGGCTGTGCGTCACACCCAGTAAAGTTGGGGGGGCGGGGACGCCTAGCAGACAGGGGAGGACGGTATCCGTGTCCAATGCAACGGAGAGACGATGGCAGGGGCGACTGCGGGGTAGGACGAGGCGACGAAGAGGCGGGTGCCAGACCCGGGGGGTCTCAGATCTCTCTCTTCATCTCAAGGTGTAGATCACGGTATGCCCCACTAGGTGGGTGCAAGGGCGAGATGACTAATGCCTACAGAACCGGACCAGGACAGGTCACGGACTGAGACCACGGGATGAGGGCACCTGGACGACTGGTGACTACGGGATGGGCACAGGGACGACGCACCAGGCAAAAGCCGAGATTACATAAATGCGTAAACGACGTGCCCGACGAGCAATACCAGTCACGGGTCAAGGTCCAGTGTTCCGATGCCGGACCTGATTCCTGAGGGGTCTCTGTGGCCGGGTTGTTGAGGGGGAACGTCGTGCACACGTCACGCGTAGTCTTCGCAGTTGACTTTTCGAGTACTAGAGATTTATACGATGATGCTTTCCAAGCATATATTGATATCACATGACACCCTTTAGTTAATGATGACACACACACTGCTACAACTGATTACGTCACAAATTGCGATCACACACGCAAAAACAGTAAGTAGTCATTCATTCCATACATTCCTAGCATTACATTTTATGTCAGTTCACCTGATATTTTATCATGCCATGTATCTAAATTTTATTGTGTGTTGTTATCTTATAGAAAATGTCTACACCACACACCAAGCCAATGTTATATCCTCTTGAAAATACTGTACATTGATGTTTTACGAATTTTTTTGGTTTGCTCATATATTCTGACCACTTAGAAAGAATATAAATTGCATTTTACCTTTGTAACTCTAGCATGATCGAAACTAATTGTAACAGATAACGCTCACTTAACTACATTAATACTAGAGTTCAAATAAAGTAGCAGCACCACAGTTCATAGCTTAATATAAATTTATTTACTTACATTCCACATTCGGAATTATTTCGCACGTATTGTTGCATGATCACATTATTTACTTACTTTCCTCAATGACGGGTTATTACACACTTATCATTGCATCAACTTTAATTTACTTACATTCCCTCTTTAAAGGATTCCTTACACACTTAATTTTGAAATACTTAATTACTTGGCATGACATTGTAGTGATTACATACATACTAGCTCCACTTATTGTTACCATAATTATTTCTCTTGCATGACAACTACTACCACACTTATTTGTTGCATAAATTCATATTGTTCCTGTGATTCAACTTCATCCTCAATCTTACGCTGGTATTAACTGCATGAGCACTATAACTGTACTAACTTAGTATCATGATTCTTCACTACAGATGATTTACTTACGTTTCTTCCTGTTGTACCACGATCACTACTTGAATGATAGGATTGTTTTACTTTACTACATATTAAACTAGGTACTATAGCATGACAAGCAGTTTACTCTATGCTCTTTACACATCTGCAGATGTACGTGACGTAGATCACACCATATCTTTGAATCTAACTTCTGCTCCATGTAATGCCTATGTACACTAACTAACCTGTGTCGTTACTTACTAACAATCAACGCGCATAGAAGTTAACGAATGAACTACTTGTCTTATACAGACCTCAGAAAATATGATTGACACGATAACCTTATCTCTCATAACATTGTTCGCCAATGTCGATAATAATTCAGTCATTTTTCTCTGCCAGTCAGTTTTTTACACTCCTGCTGATGTCAATTTTATTTTCCACAATAACTTTGCATTTTTTTACTTTATAATGATGTTTGGCAACTTACTTTGCCTACACACATGCAACACTTTAGGTGTATCCAGCGATGTTTCTACTATGTTAAGTATCCTTTTGACTAGTCTTATCTACAATTACTAGGTTTACTTACACCACAGTACCCAACACTGGTACACTGATACACCCCACACGATTGTATCAGGCGAGGTCTCGTCATTTTTTCCTTATATTCTACGTCCTTACTTCTTTACTGACACAGTACCTTACTTTAGTACATATATCTTTGGTTATAACTATGCACACAGCAGGCAGGCCTATAGTCAGTCGAGCCTTCGCACTTACTTGACTCATTCAGGTTTTAACGATTACTTGACACTTTATAATATACAATTTCATTACTTGAAATTTTAAAATTTTCTCAATTTTTCCCTGTAATTTTCACAGCTACTTTTAGCTGCCAGGTTGAGTTTGCTAGCTACCGTCTACGGTACACGAACACTTGCTACAACTTACACTTGCATTTATTAACAGTGATATTTGCACATTATGGATTTACCCCCACACTAGTACTGACACCTATATGTATATCATTTTACTCGTCCATGTCTTTTCTTTGATGTTGAACATCATGTATCCTTTGTTTTTCCAAATTTTTCTTGTATTAGCTCAGAGTTTCTCCTCACTTTTGCGATGGAATTAGCTTTGGGAAATTATAGTTTATATTTTATATATGTATTTAGCCTTTAGTTAGGTGGGTACCATTTTGTTTATTTCCCTAGCTAATTCTTCTGTGCCTAATTTTTGTAGTGAAATTAGATATAGCGGCCCTAGCAATTCAGTCAGTTTTTACTCCTAACATATATATTAACTTCCATAACATTATATATTGAATTCACAACTATTATCACATCAAGTGGTAACTAGTACTACAACGACCATATCATTTTATATTTTTCATGTTCTTAACATCAAAAGCATCAGTGTATTTTTAGACAAACATTATAAACATTATAAGTATAATCTATGTAATATACTCATTATAATTTATACATTTATCTTTCCTTCCTCTGTTCACCGTGGACCCAGAACCCTTGCATTCTCAGCATGTCACAGGGCAAATGCCCTAGTGTCAGCATAAGTATAGAATCACAAGATGATACGAAACCAGAATCACGGTGAGAGGAGGGAGAAGACCTCGACAATCGACAGCTACACCCGCTCTCTCACATCGCCCCATCCGACACTCCCTGGCTGTGCTCAAGACATTCTTGTGCTTGGATTGTAATCTCTACGCTCATTACTGACCTCCTAAATAATGTTACAAAGCTGGAAGTACATTTAACTCTACCAGATAAGTCTTCTACAATTTCCCACTTATACACTCCAATGCTCCAGCCACCATCCCTTATATCATTAATGGCTCCAGCCCACCCTCCCTTATCCTCCGCTTATTGTGTAAGGACTTCCATGCTCAACAAAGTGTTCTCACCTCGGGGAACTAACTGTGGAACAAACTTCCATTGTGGATAACTTCCCATGCTCACAAAGTTTTCTCACATCGGGAACTAACTGTGCACAAACTTCCAGATGATGTACGGATAAAGATTAATATCCATTTAAACGCAAAATCAAAGAAACAGTTTGAAAAGTAACTATTAAAATTTTTTATTATTAGTGATAATTGTGTTTTTATATATTAGTGTGTAATTATCTTGCTCTCGTTATCAGTACGATTAGGTATAGTACTTTATTGTATTGATGGCATGTTTGTGTTATATCTTTCATGTACTTAATTAAATTTATTTAATTAATTGATTAAATTATAGTAGGTATATTCAGTATGGAATATTATTTATTAATTTAATTTATGTTTTTCATATGTAAATTGCATTAGGCCCCGTCCTAACGCTGCATCTGCTGACCTCTTATAATAGCATAAAAGTCCATAAAAGAGTTACGACTTCAATGGCCAAAGGCTTTGTACATTTCTCTACATGTATAATACTTTATAATATTTAAGGCGCAATAAAATTTATCAATCAATCAATCATCAATCATCATTATCTCATTTATGGGCTCCATCCACCCTCCCTTATCTCATTTATGCCCAGCTCGATTTATGGGTCCAGCCCCCTCCTTATCTTCATTTATGGCATCCAGCTCATTTATGGTCCAGCCACCCTCCCTTATCTCAGTATGGGTCCAAGCCCACTTCCCTTTCTCTTACATCACGCATTCTTTTAGGCATTGAGATACATAGTTTTCAATTAAATTCTTTGCTTACCGACGATTTTCCCAATCCCTATTGATATTGGGCCAGTAACTGGTCAGGTCTTCGTTCCCGTTGTCGCTCCATCCGTTTACCCTATACGGCCCACACGTGCTTCTATTGGGTTAAGGTCGCAACCCTTGCTAGGCCATTCTAGAAGGCCAGGTCCATATCGACCTGCAAACACTGCCCTCACTATACCCTCGCCATAGGGAAGGGCGTCGATCCTGTACAAAGATGATGGGTCCAGGGTGAGCGGGGAATGTCTATCTCGAGAGAAAGGGAGAAGGAAAGATCAAGAAGAGTCCACATATTTTTTCAGCGTTGAACCTCCCCTTCTATGTTCACCACGTCACCTACGCCATGCTGAAATCCCTCCAAAACGTTGCACAGGTGACGTGGCCGCTTCCTTGTCTCCATGCAGATGTTGCGGGGCTCATATCTGCAACAATAAAAATCAGACTGTATTATAAATTAGATTAATTACCTACCAAGATACAGAGTTGGTTCATCCAGGAAGATAAATTGATTTGCTAACAAGTGGTACTAAAATATGACAATTTTTCTTTTCCGTCAAATGTAAACAGTACGTACACTTCGAGAACATTACCTGGTGTTATCCCTCCTCCACACCCGTACTCTGCCATGATCAGAGGACCGGAATGTCTTCTCATCACAGAATATCACCTGTGACCAAAAATCCAGTCCTTTGTTTGCATGCTGCTCAGCAAAGGCCAGTCGAGACGTACGGTGTGCGTCCGTCAAGAGTTCCTTCTTGGCAGCAACGCGGCAGTGCGGGTTTTTGCTGCATGAAGGCGCCTCCTGACTGTATCCACGGATGCATCCAGTCCAAGGGGTGTTCCTCAAGTGAACAGCATTCGTTATGGCGTGTTCCCCTCAGTCGCCGCTCTATGATTCTCTGATCTTCCTCAAACGTCGTTGCACGCTGGGTGGTCTCCTTGCGTAACACCGTAACAATCTATTAATAGGAGTATACATTATATCAAGGTATTGAGTGTAGGTTAAAGAGTGTTCCACGTCAAACAATCTTGACCCTCCCTGATTTATTTTACATTATTTGCCCAGCATTGGAGCAATTAAACTCTTATCATTAAAGGTGTTTGGAAAAATGTGATTCTATATCCAGTATTGTAGAGTAAGATTTTGTCCCATTATATATTTAATGAGACCAAAAATTGAATATTATGAAATATAATAAAAAAAAAAAATTCGAATTTTTTGCAAGGCCTATACGAATATCTGCTTGGATAATGCATGACAATTTTTTGAGAAACACTGTTTCTCGTTTCTCAAACAAAAATAATAGTATTTTAAAAATACTATATTTTAAATCACTAAGGAATACAAACGTAGTACTTACGTAGGTCAGTCAGAACTCCACTTTCTTCATCTCTAGCGATCCACAATGCGACAGTGGTGGGTGATATGCCAAGGCGTCGAGCGTTTTTCTCTGTTGCTGTAGTTGTGCTCCCTCTTAAATGAACCCTCACTCTAACCCGAGCCAAGGACCTTACTCAGGCTCGGATGCTCTTCCACATGCCCATCACCGAAGACGGGCATTTTTGATCCCATCAAACTCATCCAAAATTTAATACCAGCAAAGGCGTAATCTACAACTACGACCTCTTTGATTTTTCGGAGGCAGAATACTAAAACATGTCCCCGGAAAGAGTTCAACAGTCTATAAGGTCAGAGGAAGCAAAAACATGATCATTATCACCTACGGATCAAGTCTCCCCGATTCCAAACCCAGGATGGGTCCCCAGTCTCTCAGGATAAAAGCCTTTATCGACCGCCCTATGCAGTGCTATGAGTGCTACAGTTTTGGGCAGGGCCCAAAAAAAATTGTAAATCCCCTCCTCGCGGGGTCGATGCTCGGCTTTGGTTTCCCCATGCCAAAGCGGACTGTCCGTCAACTCCCTACTGTTTCCCACTGCCGTGCTGATCACCCACCGAGTTCTCGACAGTGTGGGACTTACAAATTAGAAGAAAAACATCCTTTATTTGGCCAACCCCCAATTTATCGTCTTGGGAGCGCCAGAAGAGAACTTTCCCACAGGAAAAAGCGGCGGGGGAGGAAGCAGGACCTACGCATCCGCGATGGCTGCTGCTTCTTCACCTAAGACTCCTAATCAGCCTGCTGCAGTTCCCACACCACATTCTCTTCTACCTAATCCTTCCATCCAAGTAAAAGAATAAGTTCTCGCTATTGACCTGCGTTTATGTGGAGTCTGCTGACTCCTCTCATAATGACCCTCCAACCACCTCTCGTGTAGTGCATGCCGCTCGCGGGAAATAGGGACAATAGTGACTCCTCCTCTAAGAGGCTCCCAAAAATCCCATCCTAATAAGGAGTCTCAGAAGCGAACTCGCAGTTCCAATGAGTCCTTAGAGCAGTGGGCGTCCCTCCGGCTAAAATCTCAATTGCTGAGCAGAAGGGGACGACTTGCGTAAAGATACACCTATGATAGGTGTGGGAGTACTGACGTGACTCCTAATATCACTGCCCCTGTTACCCCCCCTGAAGCGGCTAGGCGACACAGCTCTACATCACGCTGATGGCGAAGATGTCATACAACCTATGGTCACACAAGCAGTTGATAGCCATCCCTGATAAGCAATCTTCAAGACCCCTGTCGGGAGCTATCAGAAAAACCTAGAAGTGGTAAATCATCTGTCAGTAAATCGGCATCTTTGGTGGGACATACGGTATCTATTTACTGCCGGGGGTTTCCTCGTATGAGAACCCCGATTTCACCGCCGGATATACGCAAACGCCAACCGACATCTGGGAATGTAAGGAAAATAGTTTACCATCTTCTACAACACAGAAAAAAGATGCTGGGCTTAAAATGGCGCAGCGTCTACAAGCCGTAAGGCTTCTACTGCATCATCTGCACGCACGAAATAACATCTTCAATCCTCCAATGGAATATTCGTAGATTACGTGCAAATTGGGAAGAACTAGTCCTTCTCATCAACGAGTTGGACCCAGAAATTATCTGTTTACAAGAAACAATGATAGGGCAGGGAAGGGTCCCTGCCCGACAGGTTTATACCTGTCCACACACCACCTCCAGGGAGGTGGTTTGGGTTTAGTGGTGGTTGTGGCCTTTACCATCGGGCGGGATGTCCCCTTAACTGTCATCCCGCTGCAAAATCACCCTTGCAGGCTGTAGCAGGTCGTATCCATCTGCACAAGACCTACACTGTCTGCTCAATATATCTACCTCCAAATGACGACATACCTCTCCAAGATCTTGAGGATCTTATCCGCCAGCTTCCCCGTCCATTTTTTCTCCTTGGAGACATGAATTAGTAGTAGTATATAAAAATTATGCATAATCTTGAAAGAGAGTAACAGTATATGTAGTAACAAGTAAGGGTGTGTTGTGTGCAAAGTACCATGTTTACCATTTCACATCTCAACCCTGTAGACGTGGGAGAGTGTAGACAAATAGACAGGTAGATAGGTATAGCCTATATTCTGCCGTAACAAGGCATTTGATACCCCATGAGAGGCTACTTTGGAAATTGGAAAATATAGGAGGAATCAAAGGGATGATCAAAACCTGGATGGAAAGTTATCTGAGAGGAAGAGAAATGATAACAGTAGTAAAGGATGAAACATCTGAATGGAGAAAGGTATTTAGTGGGGTACCACAAGGATCAGTGCTGGCACCAATAATGTTCATGATTTATGTCAATGACATGACTGAAAGAAAACAATGCTGTAAAGATGTGAAACACTACAAAATGAAACCCGAAAAAAGATCTACGAATGGAGCAGAATATAAGATATGGAATTTAATGTGAATAAGTGTCATGTGATGGAAATTTGGAAAAAAAACCGAAAAAAAAAATAAATGGCCATATAAAAATGGGGAAAAGAAGTAATTACAAAAATTTCATGAAGAAAAAGGGCCTGGGAGTGATAGTGCAAAATAACCTACAACCAGAAAAACATAAATAAAATATTTGGAGATGCTTTCAGGATGTTGGAGAATATTAGACTGGCATTTCATTACATATGATGGGGAAAGATAATTACAACAATGATCCGATCAAAAAGTAATATGCTGCCATGTTTTGGGCCCCATATAAAAATAAGCATGTGAAAAGTTGGAGAGACTACAGAGAATGGCTACAAAGATAGTACCAGAGGTAGAAGCACTTTCTCATGGGCAAAAGTTGAAGGAAATAAAGTCTCCAACACTTGAGCAGATAAGAGAAAGAGGAGACTTAATAACAATTTGTAAACTGATAACTAAGATGGAAGAAACAGATAATGAGCATGACTGTATAATCTACCCTGTTTCAGTGTTGTTTTATGCTTTGTATCTGCAAGTATAAACTGTTTCAAATTTCACTACGCGTTTTTTTCTCGGGCGATGACGACGGCGGGAAGACACACATAACATAAACACTAGCTGGCGATCTTAGTGTAGCCGTTACCAACGTCGCCACTCGGGTGATATTTTGGTAATTTGTTCATTTATAGCCATAATATGACACAGATGAAGACACAAAATGACACAGACTCTCCAGATAGCCCCTTTTAACTTTCCTGAAATCATGGATGTAGAAATGTAAGTATTAACACCACCAGACGTCTGTAAATCGAAAAGAAACGTTGTCTTGGCGACTTAAGTGTTATCTACAGTACTACTACTACTACTACTTCTATACTACTACTATTACTACTACTACTACTACTACTACTGGTATTAGTAGTATTAATACTGTAGTAGTGGTAATAGTTGTTGTAGTAGTAGTAGTAGTAATGGTAGTAGTAATTAATGGTTGTATGAGTATTATTATTATTATTATTATTACTAGTAGTAGTAGTAATAGATGAAGTAGTAGTAGTAAAATGATAATAGTGGAAGAAGTAAAAATAATTATAACAATATGCATAATTCATGACAATGATAACAATATGAATAATGATAATAATAAGGATGATCAAATGCTAATAATGACTATATAATGATAATGACAGTTATATCAAGAATAATAGAATAGACACAACATTGATATCTGGTAAAACACCGACTGTTTCTTATCGCCTTTGTATATCAATGAGACCAATACAACGTGTTTGGTGCTGATGGTGCTAGATAGCCAGGGGAGTGTTTGTGTGTGTAGTGTAGGGGAACATATTGCTGGATTACATAAAGGAGTGATTACTACTGGCAAGGGGACTGGTCTGGAGGGACTAGGAGGAACTGTTGGCCTCGAATTCTAGGTATTGGCCCGGGGTTATAAACATACTGAACAGTGCAGGGGTATGGGGTACAGGTGTGTGTGTGTGTGTGTGTGTGTGTGTGTGTGTGTGTGTGTGTGTGTGTGTGTGTGTGTGTGTGTGTGTGTGTGTGTGTGTGTGTGTGTGTGTATGTATCTATATCTATATCTATCTCTATCTCTATCTCTATCTCTATATCTCTATATCTCTATATCTCTATATCTATCTATATCTATATCTATATCTATATCTATATCTATATATCTATATCTATATCTATATCTATATCTATATATCTATATCTATATCTTTTATCTAATCTATATCTATATATCTATATTATATATCTAAATATCTATATTTCTATATATCTATATATCTATATATCTATATATATATCATATCTATATCTATATTATATCTATATCTATATATCTATATATCTATATATCTAATATTATATATCTTATTTCTATATATCTATAATCTATATCTATATCTATATCTATATCTATATCTATATCTATATCTATATATATATCTATATCTAATCTATAATCTAATCTATATCTATATCTATATCTATAATCATATATCTATAATCTATATATCTATATATCTATATTTCTATATATCTATATATATAAAATATCTATATATCTATATCTATATCTATATATCTATATCTATATCTATATCTATATCTAATCTATATATCTATATCTATATCTATATCTATATCTATATCTATATATATATATATATATCTATATCTATATCTAATCATATCTATATATCTATATATAATATATATATATCTATATCTATATCTATATTATATATCTATATCTATATCTATATCTATATCTATATCTATATCTATATCTATATCTTATATCTATATCTATATCTATATCTATATCTAATCTATATCTAATCTTTTATCTATATATTTTTATATCTATATCTAACTATATCTATATCTATATTATATCTATATCTATATCTATATCTATATATCTATATCTCTATCTCTATCTCTATCTCTATCTTTATCTCTATCTCTATCTCTATCTCTATCTCTATCTCTATCTCTATCTCTATCTCTATCTCTATCTCTATCCTATCTCTATCTCTATCTCTATCTCTATCTCTATCTCTATCTCTATCTCTATCTCTATCTCTATCTATCTCTATCTCTATCTCTATATTTATATCTATATCTATATCTATATATCTATATATCTATATATCTATATATCTATATATATATTTCTATATATATATTTCTATATATATATTTCTATATATATATTTAGAGAGAGAGAGAGAGAAGGAAATAATTATAAAGGTTTTTTGGTTACTCTTCATATCTCTCACTCATCTCTCTTTCACTTATATCTCTCTCTCTTTTTAAACGGAGAGAGAGAGAGAGAGAGAGAGAGAGAGGAGGAGGAGAGAGAGAGAGAGAGAGGAGAGAGAGGAGAGAGAGAGGGGAGAGAGAGAGAGAGAGGGGAGAGAGCAATTTATTGTTAACCTTAATGTTGCTTTGGTATTATTTTTATGTATCAGAAAACGAAATATGTCAATGGAAAGCAATTAAATTCTGCTTGTATTGATATCGCCATCTTATAAGCGTCCCACAAAGTTATACATGACGAACGAGTTTTATGTGAATGTTAATTTCATCATATTTTTCAGAGTCTCATAATGACCTTATTTAATGTGTTTTACTATGTTTTTCGTGATAATCTTATAGAAAAAAACATTTCCGAAGATAACAGTCTATCCTTTTAAAATGTATAAAAATGATATACTGCGGGGTAATGCCTTTAGAACTTCCCGGGGCTTGGGTGAAACGAGGAGGCCCTGGCCCAATATGGCGCCCAGTAGCGTTTAACATAGGGCCAATGAATGGGGTACCCTCTTTATAGAGGTTCCCTAGTTTTTCAAAGACGGAAAAGTTTGACCAGGCAGGGTTTCAGGCACAGAAGGCTTGATAAGGATATATAATGATGCATCAGCTAAACCATCGTCGCCTCTCTCTTCCATATTCCAATCTCCCCATTTATCCCTTTTCTCCTTCCTTATTCTTGTTCCTCTGTCCTCCGAACCCCACAGGATACAATATACAATATACAGTATAATATATGACAGACGATATACATTTTTTTAAAGTATATGTACTTAACGTACGTATATCTGTGTGTGAATTTAAATTTTGAGGGAAAGTCATCTCATTTTCTTTGGCGTGTCAAGGTCTTTCGTTGTATTATCTAAAAATAATACTTGTAGCTTCGACAGGGATCGAACCTGCGACTTTCGTTGGGTAGATTGCCAGGCAATTTGGTTAACGACGCTCTGCCACTGAGCTACGATACGTTAAGAGACTAAAGCAATATAATAAAGTAAATACACATATCTACACACAGAAATATATCACGAGTCTTATATTTTCATCCGACATAATCAGGAGTCAGGGAGAAAATACTCTTAATCGGATTATTTTGAAGACTGCAGAAGAGGGAAAGAGGAAGGTATAGGTGTCTTGCACTGACGTCACGATCTAGCGTCTTCAAGCCAAATGCCGCCCGTCGGAGCGAGCTGGAGGACCAACAAACTCCACTTGCCGCCCGTGTTTGCCAGCTTATGGTAATTTTCCCCTACCAAATATATGTTTATCAGTATAAAATATATACTGTTATCTTCGGAAATGTTTGTTCTATAATATTATCAAATAAAAAACCGTAAAACACGCTAAAAAAATGCCATTATGAGACTCTCAAGAAATATGCATGAACTTAATATTCACCAACTCCAGCTCCCATTTAATATTTTGCTCGAAAACATTTTACATGGAGAATATCAATAGAAGCGGAATTTCATTAGCTTTCCATTGATATATTTCGTTATCTGATAAATAAATTAGCAGCATGCATAAATTAGCGTTAACTAAATAAATAACCTCATCAATCGGGAAAAATTACCCGATTTCATGATCTTTTTAGTTAGTTAACGCTAATTTATGCATGGTTCTAATTTATTTATCAGATAACGAAATATATCAATGGAAAGCTAATGAAATTCCGCTTCTATTGATATTCTCCATGTAAAATGTTTTCGAGCAAAATATTAAATGGGAGCTGGAGTTGGTGAATATCAAGTTCATGCATATTTCTTGAGAGTCTCATAATGGCCTTTCTTTAGCGTGTTTACGGGTTTTTATTTGATAATATTATAGAACAAACATTTCCGAAGATAACAGTATATATTTTATACTGATAAACATATATTTGGTAGGGGAAAATTACCATAAGCTGGCAAACACGGGCGGCAAGTAGAGTTTGTTGGTCCTCCAGCTCGCTCCGACGGGCGGCATTTGGCTTGAAGCCGCGTCTGTCGCAGCCACAACAAGGGCTGTGACGTCACGTGTAAGACACCTATAGATCATGGCTTTCCCTCGTCTCTTCAACCCTCTTCAATTTTTTGTTTCTCTCTCTCTCTCTCTCTCTCTCTCTCTCTCTCTCTCTCTCTCTCTCTCTCTCTCTCTCTCTCTCTCTCTCTCTCTCTCTCTCTTATATTCAGTTATATTCAGTAATTTATGATCGACAATTTAAAATGCTTGATAAATGATAAAGGATACTTTCCTATTGCATATTTAATTAATTAATTAATTAACTTGAGTAATTGAGATTAGTGAGTAATCAACTGATAAAAGTATTTACATTTATATATTATGAATATTTAAATACATTGTATTTAAATACTCATTAAAGTATTTACATTTATATATTATGAATATTTAAATACTGTATTTAAATACGTGAAAACCAATGTATTTATCAATCAATCAATCATATATTATGTATTTATAAATAGTTCTAAATACACAAATGTATTTTAATACATATTTAAATACAAATGTATTTAACCCCTTAATTCACGCCCAGAGATCTTTCCTTTGCTATATAAAATCGTCTGTTGTTAGCCATAACATTACGAAAAGTTACTAAATATACCAAATTAGCTATCTACCGGTAGTGGGCAAGGATATAATAAACTTGTCATATATATAAAATATTCCTTATATCTATCAAAATCGTCCAATGGTAGTCAAATTACAATGAAAATTACGTTTGGGCGCTCGGTGGCAACTCGAACGGCCCGCCCGAGTCGCGCACAGGCGTTTGAGAGAGAGTTTGAGCGGCTCGCACCACTCAAATTCTTCCTCTCAAACTCACCCATGATCATTATCTGTTTCTTCCATCTTAGTTATCAGTTTACAAATTGTTATTAAGTCTCCTCTTTCTCTTATCTGCTCAAGTGTTGGAGACTTTATTTCCTTCAACTTTTGCCCATGAGAAAGTGCTTCTACCTCTGGTACTATCTTTGTAGCCATTCTCTGTAGTCTCTCCAACTTTTTCACATGCTTATTTTTATATGGGGACCATACAATGGCAGCATATTACATTTTTGATCGGATCATTGTTGTAATTATCTTTCTCATCATATGTAATGAAATGCCAGTCTAATATTCTCCAACATCCTGTACGCATCTCCAAATATTTTATTTATGTTTTTCTGGTTGTAGGTTATTTTGCACTATCACTCCCAGGTCCTTTTCTTCATGAAACTTTGTAATTACTTCATTTCCCATTTTATATGGCCATTTATATTTCTTTTCGGTTTTTTTTTCCAATTTCCATCACATGACACTTATTCACATTAAATTCCATATCCTATATTCTGCTCCATTCGTAGATCTTGTTCAGGTCATTTTGTAGTGTTTCACAATCTTTACAGCATTGTTTCATCAGTCATGTCATTGACATAAATCATGAACAGTATTGGTGCCAGCACTGATCCTTGTGGTACCCCACTAAATACCTTTCTCCATTCAGATGTTTCATCCTTTACTACTGTTATCATTTCTCTTCCTCTCAGATAACTTTCCATCCAGGTTTTGATCATCCCTTTGATTCTTCCTATATTTTCCAATTTCCAAAGTAGCCTCTCATGGGGTATCAAATGCCTTGTTACGGCAGAATATAGGCTATACCTATCTACCTGTCTATTTGTCTACACTCTACACGTCTACAGGGTTGAGATGTGCAATGGTAAACATGGTACTTTGCACACAACACACCCTTACTTGTTACTACATATACTGTTACTCTCTTTCAAGAGTATGCATAATCTTTATATACTACTACTACTAAAGTATGCATAATCTTTTCAAGATTATGCATACTTATATTTTAAATGTCATTACAACGAGACCCAGGAAGTCCCATGATCCCGGGAAAAACACTTTTCTCCCGGAATCCCGAGATGTTAAAAACACGCCAAAGGAAAACTTTAGTTGGAAGGGTTTACGTTGACGACAAAATGTAGAAAAAACAAAAAATTCAGATTATTAATAATATAATCATTGATTACAGATATATTTTAGTGTACAGCAATAACTTAAAATGGTGATACAAAGGATGAAAGAAACGAAGAAAGGATGGATATAAATGATCCTGAGAGCGTACACGATTGATTGATCAATTAAGTGATCAAATGAGGCAACCACCTATCTCCTTGGCCGCCGCCTTTCCATTTTGTCGCTGCTGTTGTCGCCATTCCCTCAAGAACTGTCGCTTCCGCTCCACCGCATGCAAGCGGGCCTTCAGGTAGGCCTCGACGGCGGCCACCTCGGCGGGCGGACCCACGACTCTCACGCTGCGGGAGTGAGTGTTGGTGGCGGGGGGCACCGATACCCTCACGCTGGGGTACTTCTGAGCCAGCCTGATGAGCTCCTCGCCCCCGGGGTCCACCAGGTGGCGCCGCTTGTTGGGATGCCACTTTCACCACCACTTTGGCTCTGTTCCCCTTGCGCCGCTCGGCGGCCTCACGTAACTGTGCCTCGATAACCTCCAGGCGGCCGGCGATGTCCTTGGCGGCGGCGGCCACCTGATGAGCTCCTCGCTCTTGAGGCCCTCGAGGCTGACGTGCTTGGCGATGTGATCCTGGGGCAGGGGCACCGTCACGCGCACGTTGGGGAAGTCCTTGCGCAGTTTTTGGACAGTGTCCCCCCGTGGCCCGATGACGTGCCGCCGTCTGCCCGGCGGCACGGCCAGCAACACCTTCACCGAGTCTTCCCTCCACGACTGCCTTCCCAGCAAACACAATACGTAAACCTTACGTTTTGAGAAGGTAGCGTTTTGGTAACGTTAGGAAAATTCGTAAAATATACGTAAATCATGCGTTCACTCTTGAATTGTGTATGCTGTATTTAGGTAGTGTTTGGTTACGTCGCTACGATACGTTTTTTTAACGTAATTAAGACGTTATGTAATACGTGTTTCTTCTACTAATATAGTACATAGTGGTTTTACGTTTCAATTACGTACTTATAACATTATGATGTAACGTGATATTAGAGGATTCAAAACGTTATATATGCCTAATGAATACGTGGATACATAATATGTTAAAGATACGTTAGTATAACGTTAATATGACATAAACCGTTATCCACGTGAATTCCAATCAGCGTTATGGTGAAAATCAGGTGACTTATATCAGGTAGATCTATAGACACGAAATAACGTACAAACTACGTAGAACATTCACGTGACAAAATTACGTTTTTAGCACGTTTGTAGCACCATTAATTATTTTTCTTTTTTACGATTTTGTGACGGAAATACATATGGTTTACATTCAAAATACGGTTGCTTGGATGAAGAAATTTAATTTGAAGTAAATAGTAAATTTCAGGCAGGGCCCCAAGGTTATTATGCATGTACTGTTTCTTAGTATTGTTACGAACGCGCCACAACTCGAGCTCAGGTTGAGGTTGAGAGATGTGAGTGGGTTGTTGTGGCCAGAAGAGGAGGAAGAGGAAGAGACCGCGTGGAACAAAAGGGAGGCGAGGCATAACACCGGGAAAGGATCTCTGGCAGGAAACCACCCGAAGGATACGACGCGTCCGCCAGGAAACAGGGTTACGGTAGGGCTAGTGGTGGTTCACAGGCAAGAAGGGTGGAGGAATTGTCCCCTGAACCAGGGTGAAATAGGTAGCAGTGGCCGTGGGTTTGGCAAATGTCGGGCGCGCGTGGGGTGGAGGCCGTGAGGGTAACCAGTGTCGCCTTTTCCCCACCATCCGGTAGCGTAGTGTGTTGAGTGTGGTGACTCTGGTATGTTATAAGGTGCATAACAGTGACTGTAGTTGCAGTGGAGGGAACATTTGGGGCTGCGACGGTCGGCAAGTGATCGGGCCTATGAGGAGGGGCTGTTGTGTCTCACGGTGGGCGTGAGGTTGTCTCTGTAGTGTTTACCTAGTACAATTATAGTCTGGAAAGGATACGAGTGTGTTATTCCGCATGTGCCAGTCTATGTGTGTGCCGTGGTGGTGATGTGCCCGTGTGAGGAGCCCGTGCTCAAGGCCTTAGGGGATTCATTGCGTCTGGTCCCGATTAGACACATAACCGGACTGAGCCCGATCATTCCCACGCGTCTGAGGCCAGCCCAGTAAGAGAGGCAAGTCAGTTGGGCGGCTGTGGGAGGGCGGGTTTGCAACAGTATAGTCTATGTAGAAACGTTTTCTATTAGGTTTATATTAGAGAAAATGTTAATTAATACGGTATACTATTATAAGCTCTAGTAAATCAGACGCCACAGGACACTTAACTTCTTAGAAGCTGTTTTAGCAAGAGATGAGATGTGAGATTTCCAGTTCAGATTTTTAGTAAAGGATAGTCCTAGAATGTTCATTGTAGAAGAAGGAGACAGTTGAGTGTCAGTGAAGAAGAGGGGATAGTTATCTGGTAGGTTTTGTCGAGTAGATAGGTGAAGAAATTGGGTTTTTGAGGCATTGAACAAAACAAGGTTTGAGGGGATAGTTATCTGGTAGGTTTTGTCGAGTAGATAGGTGAAGAAATTGGGTTTTTGAGGCATTGAACAAAACAAGGTTTGCTTTTCCCCAATCAGAAATTATAGAAAGATCAGAAGTTAGGCGCTCGGTGGCATCTCTCCGTGAATCACTTAGTTCCTGTTGAGTTGGACGTGTAGAATCATCAGCGTAGGAGTGGATAGGGCTTTGAGTTAGACTTAGAAGATCATTAATGAATAATAGAAAGAGAGTGGGTGATAGGACAGAACCCTGAGGAACACCACTATTGATAGATTTAGGAGAAGAACAATGTCCGTCTACAGTAGCTGCAATAGAACGGTTTGAAAGGAAACTTAAGATGAAGGTACAGAGAGAAGGATAGAAACCGAATGAGGGTAGTTTGGAAATTAAAGATTTGTGCCAGACTCTATCAAAAGCTTTTGATATGGCAAGGGCAACAGCAAAAGTTTCACCGAAACCCCTAAAGGAGGATGACCAAGATTCAGTTAGGAAAGCTAGAAGATCGCCAGTAGATCGCCCTTTACGGAAACCGTACTGACGATCAGATAGAAGATTGTGAGCAGATAGATGCTTAAGAATCTTCTTATTAAGTATAGATTCAAAAACTTTAGAAAGGCAGGAAGTCAAAGCTATAGGACGATAGTTTGAAGGATTAGAACGGTCACCCTTCTTAGGAACAGGTTGGATGTGAGCAAACTTCCAGCAAGAAGGAAAGGTGGAAGTAGATAGACAAAGACGGAAAAGTTTAACCAGGCAGGGTGCAGGCACAGAAGGCTTGATAAGGATATATAATGATGCATCAGCTAAACCATCGTCGCCTCTCTCTTCCATATTCCATCTCCTCATTTATCCTTCTCTCCTTCCTTATTCCTTGTTCCTCTGTCCTCCGAACCCTCACACGATACAATATACAATATACAGTATAATATATGACAGACGATATACATTTATTTATGTATATGTACTTACGTACGTATATCTGTGTGTGAATTAATTCTGAGACATGTCATTCTCATTTTCTTGGCGTGTCAAGTGTCTTTCGTTGTATTATCTAAAAATAATACTTGTAGCTTCGACAGGGATCGAACCTGCGACTTTCGTTGGGTAGATTGCCAGGCAATTTGGTTAACGACGCTCTGCCACTGAGCTACGAAGCAATATGAGTTAATAAGCAATATAATAAAATAAATACATATATCTACACACAGAAATATATCACGAGTCTTATATTTTCATCCGACATAATCAGGAGTCAGGGAGAAAATACTCTTAATCGGATTATTTTGAAGACTGCAGAAGAGGGAAAGAGGAAGGTATAGGTGTCTTGCACTGACGTCACGATCTAGCGTCTTCAAGCCAAATGCCGCCCGTCGGAGCGAGCTGGAGGACCAACAAACTCCACTTGCCGCCCGTGTTTGCCAACTTATGGTAATTTTCCCCTACCAAATATATGTTTATCAGTATAAAATATATACTGTTATCTTCGGAAATGTTTGTTCTATAATATTATCAAATAAAAAACCTCATCAATCGGGAAACATTACCCGATTTCATGATCTTTTTAGTTAGTTAACGCTAATTTATGCATGGTTCTAATTTATTTATCAGATAACGAAATATATCAATGGAAAGCTAATGAAATTCCGCTTCTATTGATATTCTCCATGTAAAATGTTTTCGAGCAAAATATTAAATGGGAGCTGGAGTTGGTGAATATCAAATCAAGTTCATGCATATTTCTTGAGAGTCTCATAATGGCCTTTCTTTAGCGTGTTTACGGGTTTTTATTTGATAATATTATAGAACAAACATTTCCGAAGATAACAGTATATATTTTATACTGATAAACATATATTTGGTAGGGGAAAATTACCATAAGCTGGCAAGCACGGGCGGCAAGTAGAGTTTGTTGGTCCTCCAGCTCGCTCCGACGGGCGGCATTTGGCTTGAAGCCGCGTCTGTCGCAGCCACAACAAGGGCTGTGACGTCACGTGTAAGACACCTATAGATCATGGCTTTCCCTCGTCTCTTCAACCCTCTTCAATTTTTTTTTCTCTCTCCTCTCTCCTCTCTCTCTCTCTCTCTCTCTCTCTCTCTCTCTCTCTCTCTCCTCTCTCTCTCTCTCTCTCTTCTCTCTCTCTCTCTCTCTCTCTCTCTCTCTCTCTCTCTCCTCTCTCTCTCTCTCTCTCTCTCTCTCTCTCTCTCTCTCTCTCTCTCTCTCTCTCTCTCTCTCTCTCTCTCTCTCTCTCTCTCTCTCTCTCTCTCTCTCTCTCTCTCTCTCTCTCTCTCTCTCTCTCTCTCTCTCTCTCTCTCTCCTCTCTCTCTCTCTCTCCTCTCTCTCTCGTCTCTCTCTCTCTCTCTCCTCTTCTCTCTCTCTCTCTCTCTCTCTCTCTCTCTCTTATTCAGTTATATTCAGTAATTTATGATCGACAATTTAAAATGCTTGATAAATGATAAAGGATACTTTCCTATTGCATATTTAATTAATTCATTAATTAACTTGAGTAATTGAGATTAGTGAGTAATCAACTGATAAAAGTATTTACATTTATATATTATGAATATTTAAATACATTGTATTTAAATACTCATTAAAGTATTTACATTTATATATTATGAATATTTAAATACTGTATTTAAATACGTGAAAACCAATGTATTTATCAATCAATCAATCATATATTATGTATTTATAAATAGTTCTAAATACACAAATGTATTTTAATACATATTTAAATACAAATGTATTTAACCCCTTAATTCACGCCCAGAGATCTTTCCTTTGCTATATAAAATCGTCTGTTGTTAGCCATAACATTACGAAAAGTTACTAAATATACCAAATTAGCTATCTACCGGTAGTGGGCAAGGATATAATAAACTTGTCATATATATAAAATATTCCTTATATCTATCAAAATCGTCCAATGGTAGTCAAATTACAATGAAAATTACGTTCTGGGCCTCAAGGGATTATAATACTGCCCAGCTCTGCTTGTGTGTGTGTGTGTGTGTGTGTGTGTGTGTGTGTGTGTGTGTGTGTGTGTGTGTGTGTGTGTGTGTGTGTGTGTGTGTGTGTGCGTGCGTGCGTGCGTGCGTGCGTGCGTGAGAATGCATGTGTTTTAGATTGTCAGAAATGCTTTGGTAATGGGGGGGGGGGGGGTCGCAAGCCTTTCAAAATTAATTGGAGGGGTCGCAGGCCAAAAAGTTTGAGAACCACTGCGCGAAGATCATGCAAGCCTTGATAGTTTTGTATGGTATACCCAATTAAGGGAACGTTTTCTTCTAATTGTAAGTAAGTAGTTTTCGTTACCTTGGCATGGGTAGCTCCTATGTTTACGCTAGGGCAGGCTAGGATCTCTGTAATAAGAGGGTACCGCCATTCATCAGCCCTATGTTAAACGCTACTGGGCGCCATCTTAGTGCCAGAGCCTCTTCGTTCACCCAAGACCCGCGGAAGTTCTTAAGGCTTGACCCCACAGTATATCATGTTATACATGTATAAAGGATATACTGTTATCTTCGGAAATGTTTGTTCTATAAGATTATCACATAAAACACAGTAAAACACATTAAATAAAGGTCATTATGAGACTGCAGAAATATGCATGAACTTAATATTCACTTCAACTCTTCGCTATTTAAAACTTTGCGAGTCAACTTTTATCATGAAGGGTATCAATAGAAGCGCAATGTTATTAGCTTTCCATTGCTATATTTCGTTATCTGATAAATTAATTAAAACCATGCATAAGTTAGCGTTAACCAAATAAATAAAATCCTCAATCGGGTAATTTTCCCGATTGATGATGTTATTTATTTAGGCAACGCTAATTTATACATGGTACTAATTCATTTATCAGAAAACGAAATATATAAGTAAATAAATAACATCATCAATCGGGAAAATTACCCGATTGATGATTTTATTTATTTATTTAACGCTAATTTATGCATGGTTCTAATGAATTTATCAGATAACGAAATATAGCAATGGAAAGCTAATAAAATTGCGCTTCTATTGATAATCTTCATTATAAAAGTTGACTCGCAAAGTTTTAAATGGCGAAGAGTTGAGTGAATATTAAGTTCATGCATATTTCTTCAGTCTCGTAATGACATTTCTTTAGCGTGTTTTACTGTTTTTTATTTGATAATATTATAGAACAAACATTTACGAAGATTACAGTATATCATATATACTGATAAACCAGTCTATATGATAGTCCATAGACCACTATATCTCTTTGTCGGGCGCCCCGCAGGCCCCTATGCAGCCCCGCAATTCAAAACATTGTCGCGTGAACAGTCCAGGTATACAGTGGTCTATGACTATATCAATAGAAGCAGAATTTTATTAGCTTTCCATTGATATATTTCGTTTTCTGATAAATGCAGTAGTACCATGCAGAAATTAGCGTTAACTAAATAAATCGCCGCGGCGGCTGCTTTCTCTCTCTCTCTCTCTCTCTCTCTCTCTCTCTCTCTCTCTCTCTCTCTCTCTCTCTCTCTCTCTCTTTACCTCTCTCTCCCTCTCTACTTTTTCTACTTTATATATATAAATATATATAATATATATATATAGATATATATATATATATATATATATATATATATAATATATATATTATATATATATATATAAGAGAGAGAGAGAGAGAGAGAGAGAGAGAGAGAGAGAGAGAGAGAGAGAGAGAGAGAGAGAGAGAGAGAGAGAATTAGAAAAAGGTTTTTGGTTACCAAAGGTGAGCATCGCAATTTTTTTTCCAATTCCGCTATCGCAATTCCGCTATCTCATGCCCCAGTCAGTAACTCCGTAGTGGAATGCAGGAATGTGTGATATATATTTCTTCCATCCCAACTCTTGTTTCTGTCTTTTTCCATGCCTACATCTTGAACTTTTTTTTTTTATTAGTCGCTGTTAATTTGTTTTTTTGTTTTTCACACACTTTACACAAGTGATCACATCAGTTGTAAACACCATTGATCTTAGGAGGTTTTCCCTCTGCACCAAGGAGGTGAAGCTGGAGCTGTTCAGGAGTTACTGTTACAACATTCACTGTAACTCAGTGTGGGCGAGATACAGAGTGGCTGCCATGCACAATTGCACATGGCTTTGTGTCTGTCACAATGACATCCTGAAGAGACTGCTGGGCGTCCCCAGGTGGTCCAGCTCCTCCGAGGCTTTCGTCTCGAATAACGACAAGTGTCTGGATGTCATTAGAAGACACTCGGTGTCTATATCTAAAGTCGAGGGTGTACGTCTAGTCTAAAGTCGAGGGTGGAACAATCCTATGACTCTGTGGCCTCCAGAGTTAGATAGAGTGAGGTCTGCACACAGAGGGCGATGCGCCGCGCCTGGCTACGTCTGCTGATGAATGGTACACCCTGTCTGGTGTGTGTGTGTGTGTGTGTCAGTTTCCTAATTTGTCAGCACTGTATCTCAACATATGCCCTATTTGGGTGAAATAAAGTTATTATTATTATTATTAGTAGTAGTAGTAGTATTATTAGTATTAGTATTATTAATACAGCATTATTATTTGCCCGCTTTGAAAGCTGGCAGGTTTGTTGCGTAGATTTTATTCGGTCGGTCGGTCGGCTTGCTCAGTTTCGAGCATCGACATTTTGGTGCCTTATTCATCCTTGTCCGCTTTGTGGTTGGCGAATCGCGAGTTACAGGAACTACAGAAGAAAGAAGATGATTTGCAATGTTTATTTTATGATCGGCGTTTTCTCAGCTTCAGTAAAAGTGAGTCCCAATGCGTCTTACGGAGGTCATGACGCTGTATTATCAGGTCATCGTTGTCGTAATCCGATTTACTTTGCAAACACAATTGGTTTGCAGTTGACCTATTAATCCTTAAGACACAACAACCTTCCCTTATCATTAAAAGGCAACAGTGCGTGAAGCAAGACACGGGAACTCTCAGGCTGTGGAAGGAAACTAAAGCCCCACCGGAAACTACGTTGGTCTGCCGACAAATACCAAGTCCGCTCCACGCCTGACTGGTGGTGGTGGTGGTGGAGGGTTGTGTAGCGCGTGGTGACAGTGTCGTAATGTTACTTGTCGTGACGGATGGATGGACTGGCAGAGAGAGAGAGAGAGAGAGAGAGAGAGAGAGAGAGAGAGAGAGAGAGAGAGAGAGAGAGAGAGAGACTTACTGCCTTATCTTATCCACCTTTTAAGCCATCTGTAATAATAACTGTTTAAATAAATAAAAAAGAGTTGAGAGAGAGAGAGAGAGAGAGGAGAGAGAGAGAGAGAGAGAGAGAGAGAGAGAGAAGAGAGAGAGAGAGAGAGAGAGAGAGAGAGAAGAGAGAGAGAGAGAGAGAGAGAGAGGAGAGAGAGAGAGAGAGAGAGAGAGAGAGAGAGAGAGAAGGGGGTAGGTAGAAGCAGGTTTAAATTAATATATTTCACGTATTATTATTATATTTTCCGCTGGGCAGTCACAAGATTACAAATTCCAGTCAAGCCCAATATCTTCCTCCTCGTCGCCGCGCCCTGCCTGTGTGGAGGTTGTATAAGCGGCAGCTGAAAGGTTTCCATCTTGATCTTCATACACACACATACAGGCACCTCCACAGACAATCGTATCAACAATCGTAAGTCTTCATAGAATCTCTCGTAAACTTACGGTCAGAGCAAGGATGGACGAAGATATCTATATGCAATAGGGGGGATATTTTCTGGCATATTTCTCCCTTTTTTTGGCATTAAATCAATCAATAGGGGGGATATATAAATTGCATCGTATAGTTTTTCGTTAACAGATATTCGTGTGAGATTTATCAGAGTTCATAGTAAGGAGATGTAACAGTACGTACAATAAATACGGGCTACTCCTTCAGGCGAAATAAATGTATTACTTTTATTATTACTACAGCGCATGTTGTTGTTGTCTTGGCCGCTTATCAAGTTATCACCGAGGGAACAGGAAACTGTCTCCTCTCAAGGGTGTTACGACGCGCCACGAACTTCTCCCCCCCCACCCGTCACCCTGCTGCCCCCCCAGTCACCCTGCTCCCCCACCACCCAGTCACCCTGCTCCCCCACCAGTCACCCTGCTCCCCCACCACCAGTCACCCTGCTCCCCCACCACCCAGTCACCCTGCTCCCTCACCACCCAGTCACCCTGCTTCCCCACCACCCTGTCACCCTGCCCCCCCTCCACCCAGTCACCCTGCTCCCCCACCACCCAGTCATCCTGCTCCCCCACCACCCAGTCGTCCTGCTCCCCCTCCACCCTGTCACCCTGCCCCCCCTCCACCCAGTCACCCTGCTCCCCCACCACCCAGTCACCCTGTCCCCCACCACCCAGTCACCCTGCTCCCCTCCACCCAGTCACCCTGCTCCCCCACCACCCAATCACCCTGCTCCCCCACCACCCAGTCACCCTGCTCCCCACCACCCAATCACCCTGTTCCCCCACCACCCAATCACCCTGCTCCCCCACCACCCGTCACCCTGCTCCCCCAACACCCAATCACCCTGCTCCCCCACCACCCAGTCACCCTGCTCCCCAACACACAGTCACCCTGCTCCCCCAACACCCATCACCCTGCTTCCCCACCACCCAGTCCCACCATGCTCCCACCACCCAGTCACCCTGCTCCCCCACCACCCAATCACCCTGCTCCCCCACCACCCAGTCACCCTGCTCCCTCACCACCCAGTCACCCTGCTCCCCCACCACCCAGTCACCCTGCTCCCCCACCACCCAGTCACCCTGCTCCCCCACCACACAGTCACCCTGCTCCCCCAACACCCAATCACCCTGCTCCCCCCCACCCAGTCACCCTGCTCCCCCACCACCCAGTCACCCTGCTCCCCCACCACCCAGTCACCCTGCTCCCCCACCACCCAGTCACCCTGCTCCCTCACCACCCAGTCACCCTGCTCCCCCACCACCCAGTCACCCTGCTCCCCCACCACCCAATCACCCTGCTCCCCCACCACCCAATCACCCTGCTCCCTCAACACCCAATCACCCTGCTCCCCCACCACCTAGTCACCCTGCTCCCCCACCACCTAGTCACCCTGCTCCCCCACCACCCAATCACCCTGCTCCCCCAACACCCAATCACCCTGCTCCCCCACCACCCAGTCCACCCTGCTCCCCCAACACCCAATCACCCTGCTCCCCCAAAAACCCAATCACCCTGCTCCCCCACCACCCAGTCACCCTGCTCCCCCACCACCTAGTCACCTGCTCCCCCCACCACCCAGTCACCCTGCTCCCCCACCACCTAGTCACCCTGCTCCCCCACCACCTAGTCACCCTGCTCCCCCACCACCTAGTCACCCTGCTCCCCCACCACCCAGTCACCCTGTTCCCCCACCACCCAGTCACCCTGCTCCCCCACCACCCAATCACCCTGCTCCCCCAACACCCAATCACCCTGCTCCCCACCACCCAGTCACCCTGCTCCCCCAACACCCAATCACCCTGCTCCCCCAACACCCAATCACCCTGCTCCCCCACCACCCAGTCACCCTGCTCCCCCACCACCCAGTCATCCTGCTCCCCCACCACCAATCACCCTGCTCCCCCAACACCCAATCACCCTGCTCCCCCACCACCCAGTCACCCTGCTCCCCCCCCACACAGTCACCCTGCTCCCCAACACCCAATCACCCTGCTCCCCACCACCCAGTCACCCTGCTCCCCCACCACCCAGTCACCCTGCTCCCCCACCACCCAATCACCCTGCTCCCCCACCACCCAGTCACCCTGCTCCCTCACCCCCCAGTCACCCTGCTCCCCCACCACCCAGTCACCCTGCTCCCCCACCACCCAGTCACCCTGCTCCCCCACCACCCAGTCACCCTGCTCCCCACCACCCAATCACCCTGCTCCCCCAACACCCAATCACCCTACTCCCCCACCACCCAGTCACCCTGCTCCCCCACCACCCAGTCACCCTGCTCCCCCACCACCCAGTCACCCTGCTCCCCACCACCCAATCACCCTGCTCCCCCAACACCCAATCACCCTGCTCCCCCACCACCCAGTCACCCTGCTCCCCCACCACCCAGTCACCCTGCTCCCCCCCACCCAATCACCCTGCTCCCCCACCACCCAGTCACCCTGCTCCCCCACCACACAGTCACCCTGCTCCCCCAACACCCAATCACCCTGCTCCCCCACCCCCCAGTCACCCTGCTCCCCCACCACCCAATCACCCTGCTCCCCAACACCCAGTCACCCTGCTCCCTCACCACCCAATCACCCTGCTCCCCCACCACCCAGTCACCCTGTTCCCCCACCACCCAGTCACCCTGCTCCCCCACCACCCAATCACCCTGCTCCCCCAACACCCAATCACCTGCTCCCCCACCACCCAGTCACCCTGCTCCCCCAACACCCAATCACCCTGCTCCCCCAACACCCAATCACCCTGCTCCCCACCACCAGTCACTCTGCTCCCCCTCCACCCGCTCCCCTGCTCCCCCACCACCCAGTCACCCTGCTCCCCCACCACCCAGTCACCCTGCTCCCCCACCACCCAATCACCCTGCTCCCCCACCACCCAGTCACCCTGCTCCCCCACCACACAGTCACCCTGCTCCCCCAACACCCAATCACCCTGCTCCCCCACCACCCAGTCACCCTGCTCCCCCACCACCCAATCACCCTGCTCCCCCACCACCCAGTCACCGCTGCTCCCTCACCACCCAATCACCCTGCTCCCCCACCACCCAGTCACCCTGTTCCCCCACCACCCAGTCACCCTGCTCCCCCACCACCCAATCACCCTGCTCCCCCAACACCCAATCACCCTGCTCCCCCACCACCCGTCACCCTGCTCCCCCAACACCCAATCACCCTGCTCCCCCAACACCCAATCACCCTGCTCCCCCACCACCCAGTCACCCTGCTCCCCCTCCACCCGCTCCCCTGCTCCCCCCCCCACCCAGTCACCCTGCCCCCCCAACACCCAATCACCCTGCTCCCTCACCACCCAGTCACCCTGCTCCCCCACCACCCAGTCACCCTGCTCTCCCGCCACCCAGTCACCCTGCTCCCTCCCCCCACCAGTCACCCTGCTCCCCACCACCCAATCACCCTGCTCCCCCACCACCCAGTCACCCTGCTCCCCCAACACCCAATCACCCTGCTCCCCCACCACCCAATCACCCTGCTCCCCCACCACCCAGTCACCCTGCTCCCCCAACACCCAATCACCCTGCTCCCCCACCACCCAGTCACCCTGCTCTCCCTCCACCCGCGGCACTAAAAAGTTCATGAAGTGATGACATTGGTGCGAGTAACTCCGTGTACCCTACAGTCACCATCCCTTTGCTGTACTCAACTCTTTGAACTCAATGCCGCTACTGATCGCGTCTGACCCCGCCACAAGGATCACATGATACCTTTACTGTTCCTTCCTGGGGGGTTCTGATACAAAAGTTTATTCTTAAGTTTATTCCTCACAATAAAAGCGTCAATATATGAAACACAAAGACCTTAAATAAATACCATCACCATACATTAATTGTGTGCTATGATCCTTATACTATAAACAACTCCCAACACTCAAGACAGCACAATAGCTACCTACCCTGGAATAGCCGATACCTGCAGATTTATCACATTGGAGAAATGAAATTGTATCATATTAGATTTGCCTCAGCACGAAAGGCAGTAAATGCAGTTAACGAAATTGGCAAACTGTTCCGCCATTTCTACTACGTAAATGGATGAAACTTCTCATCCCTCAGTTGTGGGACTTTAGCAAAATCTTTAGTTTTTATAGTTGTTTTTTTAGTTTTTATTTTAACCTCGTTACTAGTCTGTTCGTTGAGAAGCCTGGTTGTTGAGGAGACAATGACGGGCGGAGATCATGAATGAAGAACGATAATGATATGCAGCTGCTCGCATAGTGGATGCATACGGAAGTTGAGAACAGTTTGCAGGATCACTTGAAGAAAAAAACTAAATTAAAAAGAAATATTTCAAAACTGTTATTACTGGTGCTGTAAAGTAAACTTGAGATGTCAGCTAATATATTGATTGCTATCTGGTGTTTATGTCTGCAGCAATCAGTACACTTTGTGACAGCTCGTCTGTTGGAAGGATGGGTGTGTGGCCTGTGGTTCCACACGCTGTCTGCCACGCGCTGCCAGACGTACCAGCAAAGTTAACTGTATATTCGAGCTACTGCGGTGAATGTAATTTGTGAAGTGTTCTTATGTTCTCAGTGTATAAATAATACATTTCTTTGCATGTCTTGATATTCAAGCCACGCTGCTTTACAGACTGCGACGCAGCTCACCCACACAACCATGGGGAATAGTTTTGTCTGGTTTTGATATCAAACGCGAGGGTTGATCACGAAACAGTAACACCAACAACATCGCCTATTCAGTACAAGGGCTACTGATGCCTCACAGATCTGTGCTTCATCCGGTGCGTGACGTCACAAGCAGCCTGTTATGGCTACCTCGGCTTCATATCTGCCTCTCGATATCCCCAAACAAATACTGTCAGGTCTGGCCGAGACCAATAATAGGTTTGTGTGTGTGTGTGTGTGTTGTGTGTGTGGTGTATGTATGTGTGTGTGTGTGTGTGTGTGTGTGTGTGTGCGCGCTAAGGCCTCCAAACGGCGGGTCTCACAGGTGAGGTAGGTTGAGGCAGGTAAGGCGGGCGGGGGGAGGCAACTTGCTACACACTCCCACCTTTCACGGGCTGCCAAGGCCAAGCACCGCACCGCCGCTGAAGGCGACCACAACGCTCTGATCTTTTTGTTGTTTCCTTTCGCGTGATAAACGGTGTGTGTACGTGTGTTGTGTGTGTGTGTGTGTGTGTGTTATTCATCCGTGGTCATGCTCACGCTCTGATCTCTTGATCTCCATCTGCCACTCATCCGGAAATCTTAGAGCACATAGAGTTCGACCCATCAGTAAGGCAAGGACCTCACACACCACACAGTGGCACACAGTGGCACACAGTGGCACACACACCTCATCCCCTCGCTCCAAGGGAACAGTAACTCCGCTTTGCCAGCAGACAATCCCGTGCCTTGAGCAGATCTTGAACCAATGCGTGTCAAATGCCACGCCAGGAGTTCACGTTCACCGCTGAGCAACACGCGTGTGCGTGCGTGTGCGTGCGTGTGTCAATAAAGGCCCACATACAGCTATTATCTTGCTCTGTTTGCATGACACGTTATCGCCACAGATAAACTCACAATATTTCTTGACTTCACACACACACACACACACAGAGAGAGAGAGAGAGAGAGAGAGAGAGAGAGAGAGAGAGAGAGAGAGAGAGAGAGAGAGAGAGAGAGAGAGAGAGAGAGAGAGAGAGAACGCTTACACACTTATGTTTACAGTTTCTGTACACACTAATTACTTTCGATGTACGCCATGACTTCCCGTACGTTCGGGAACGTCAGATATGCGCTGCCCAGTCTGATTTTACGTCCTTGTCTCTTTTATAAATGCTTGCATTTGTCATCATAACTATAGAGTCAGGTTTTGGATGCGATATTGATGCTGCTGAATTAAGTCAAAGACCAAGCTGACTCTGGCAATTATAGACGCAGTGCATTAGCAGCAGTCTTGTCAGAGGTAATCAAGGAACAGGAGCGACGCAGACTTGATGCCCGTCTGTTTACATTAGATGCGTGTGTGATACACTGAGTATCATTCACTATTATACATACCTCCAGAAGTTCGCCTGTCTATCTTTGTATCCAAGATATCAGCAAGGATTTGACAGTGACCTACTGGAAGCCTTCTCATAAACTTATCATGTGGGGATCACCCGAGTAAACCTGCTGACATATACTAGTCCACTAACCAAGACTTTATTATCAGGTGTGTTTAATTTATGTTCGCTGGTGTTCGGCAGGGGAGACTTTGTCTCCCTCCTGACATGAATTTTAGGTGTCATATACGTACATGTCAAGACAAGTACATGTTACATGTCAAGTGCATTAAGAGCATCATTTCATATGCTAATGATATGATATTCGTGCCATCTATGGAAGCGCTTTTCAGTGCCTGATTAAGGTGTGTCAGGTGTAGTCTGCCAAACATAACATAATCCAGATCACCACGAAAATATAGCGCATGACAACACCACCGAGGTAATATTATATGAATTACTGTAACTTTAGGTGCTGAATGGATGTGCGCTTCAATTCTTGATAGAGTTATATACTTGGGCATACAATAAGTGAAGGTAAAACTGACGGTGACGACAAAAAAGATGAAAACAAACCAGATCAGAAAATACAGTAACAGGAAACACTCTTTAAGAAATTCTACTTTTGGAGTCAGGAGGTGAAGTTGGAATAATTTAAAACCCACCGTTCCTCATACGACAAGAAGACGATGTGGGCACAGTGCAGGGTAGCTAACATGAACACGCTAAAGACGTCTCGCAGTGGTAAATCAAAACGACTTCTTAGGCTACCCAGACATTTTTATTTTTTATTTAAGCAATGACAACTATGCAGGGAGTTACCACACAAGAGCAAGGGTATGATCATAATGAGATAACAATGTTCTCTGTAAACATGAATTCTAAAGATGGATTAGCAACATCATGAACCTTGACCCGGCACGTGATGAAATGATTGCGTGCGATACGAGGTCACGTCCTGTACAGCACGACGAGTTAGCTATCTGAAACTTCCATCCTCACCATCAACCTTCCTATCTGAAACTTCCATCCTCACCATCAACCATCTGAAACTTCCATCCATCTGAAACTTCCATCAAATATCTTCCATCTGAAACTTCCATCCTCACCATCAACCATCTGAAACTTCCATCCTCACCATCAACCATCTGAAACTTCCATCCTCACCATCAACCATCTGAAACTTCCATCCTCACCATCAACCATCTGAAACTTCCATCCTCACCATCAACCATCTGAAACTTCCATCCTCACCATCAACCATCTGAAACTTCCATCCTCACCATCAACCATCTGAAACTTCCATCCTCACCATCAACCATCTGAAACTTCCATCCTCACCATCAACCATCTGAAACTTCCATCCTCACCATCAACCATCTGAAACTTCCATCCTCACCATCAACCATCTGAAACTTCCATCCTCACCATCAACCATCTGAAACTTCCATCCTCACCATCAACCATCCCGTCAGGTCCTTTGCTCCCCAGAGCCGGATTATGTACGGGCCGCACGTGTCGTTGCCTCCTCTCCTTTACCTACGCTCGCTGCCCTTGTTTCCTCGTACCATAGTTAACATTTATAAATACCGAACACTGACGGGCTTTCTACTTAGCCCACCCGTTTATTTTCTCTTATGGAAAGCAATAGGGAGAAAAAAAGAACAAAAAGTTAGCGAGAAGACATCCCTCACCCATCATCTTCCCCATCCCTCACCCATCCTCTTCCCCATCCCTCACCCATCCTCTTCCCCATCCCTCACCTATCATCTTCCCCATCCCTCACCCCTCTCCCTCATATCGTATCAGTTATTCTTTTTAGATTTCAGGTAGCAATTACGTGTATTTAGTTAGAGCCAAGCATCTTCACAGAGGCGGAAAATACAGTTATGGCCGCCACTCTCAGGTCATGCCAAGGGAGATGAGAGGGTGCCGTGCCCTGTGCCCCCTTGCCTTGCCCCGTGCACGTGTAGGGAGGAGCGAGGAAATTGATAGTGTGAAGACGCAATTCCCGTAACCCGCCAGTTGGAGCGATAAGATAATGAGTGCTATCAGCCACAGAGAATGTTGAAAGAGAGAGAGAGAGAGAGAGAGAGAGAGAGAGAGAGAGAGAGAGAGAGAGAGAGAGAGAGAGAGAGCATTAGCAGACGGAGAAATGCATACAATCCACATATAGCTACTATCGCTTGGTATCTACAGACGGCCTGCCCTTGCAACGCACCGTGCCTCTTTTGACACGAAACAATGGTCTTAGTTATGGTTGGTGAAAAGTTGTGTTTTCCGGAGTAATAATGAAGACAAAATTCCAATCCAAGCCCACTAGGGTATCATGGCAGAGTTATACGGTGTGATTCTCTCTTAGCACCAGCGCGCGTGTTGTTGACAGAGCACCATGAGTAGCTACATGTTCCCCGCTGCCAGCTGGGCGGCTTAGAGCACCAAGGAGAGTCAGTGCCCTCACAGTGTTGCACAAGACCTAAGTGCAACACATGTCACACCTCGCACCATCTCGGGTCCCGTGCATGGAGGAGGTCTGAACCCACTACGAGAGGGACAGTAGTGTTTCACGACCTCGTCCTTGAAGCCCCGAAGACCCGCACAGCGAGGTGCCAGCGCGGGTCACAGCAACACTGCGGAACGCCTTCACGGCTGAGGTGGACGTCAGGGCCTTGAACACCCGGCAGGTGAAGGTGGCGGCCCACAGGTGGTGCCGCACACACCCGCCTTAGTGCCACAAAAGTAAAAGAAAGAAGAAAAAAAGTGCCCCTCAGTGCCAGTGCCAATGTCAGTGTCACACAAACATGATTGATACAAACTAATACAAAGTGAGTGTAAAATTAATTTTGTAAATACACGGAAGGGTCTGAGGTTTAAGATAGATGTCTTCAGGAAAGATGATGGCCCTAGCTTCTGAAGTAATCTTATGTACCGATGAAAATATGACATGAAAGAAGGTAAATATGTCTACCAAGGATGAAGTCAGCGGAGGCAATGATGGAAGCCGGAAGTGTACAGCCGAATAGCAAATCCTCTGTCAGAGCAGAGTATAGAGGCGAGAGGGAAATCGAGGCATCTGTGTAGTGGTAGCTTCTTGATAGCGCTCTCTCTCTCTCTCTCTCTCTCTCTCTCTCTCTCTCTCTCTCTCTCTCTCTCTCTCTCCTCTCCGCTCTCGCTCTCTCTCTCTCTCTCTCTCTCTCTCTCTCTCTCTCTCTCTCTCTCTCTCTCTCTCTCTCTCTCTCTCTCTCTCTCTCTCTCTCTCTCTCTCTCTCTCTCTCTCTCTCTCTCTCTCAAGGACTGGTAGAGTTTATAAATAGATAAAAACAACATGTATTATGATTTCCAAAAGATTTAGAAAAGAAACACAATCGCCCTCATACAAGTGGTTTTTTTATTTGTTTTTTGTCAGGAAGGGAAGGAGGGTGTCGCACTCCTCACGCGTCAGTTCTCACATTGTTTCGTCTCCTTGGCCGAGATGCTGTTAGGTTTTTACTGTCACGTCCTTCATTCAAAAAAGTCAGAAACACTCGTATCATTCCTTCTGCTTGAAATACGTCCCAGTACAGACTTTCTCATTTGTGACTTAAGTAAAAATTATCTTATGTAAGTGGATGCGAAAATAAACCTGGAAAGTTTTCGATAAGTATTTGTGTTATTTCGGTTAAGTTCCTTTCCTATGGAGACAATGGTGGTGGGTTCCGGTATTTTAGACACTCTTGTTTTAAATATAAATATATCAAGGCAAGACTGAATGCATTGTTTTTTCTATGCCTCATAATTTTGTTATTTAAGTACTATAGAGATGTTAAGTGTGTGTGTGTGTGTGTCTGTGTGTGTGTGTGTGTATGTATGTATGTGTGTGTGTGTGTGTGCGTGTGTGTGTATATTTGTGTGGTATGTGTGCGTGTGTAGTATGGTGTGTGTGTGTGTGTGAATGGGTGGGTGTGTGTGTGTGTGCGCTGTGTGTGTGTGTGTGCGCGCGCGCGCGTGTGTGTGTGTGTGTGTGTGTGTGTGTGCGGACACTTCAAACACTGGCACAGGGTCGGTTTTTGGCCAAATGTTGCAAGTGGCCGAGGACGACGGCGGAGGAAAGAAATTAATTACTTGGCGAATATAATCACTGGAGAGAGAGAGAGAGAGAGAGAGAGAGAGAGAGAGAGAGAGAGAGAGAGAGAGAGAGAGAGAGAGAGAGAGAGAGAGAGAGAGAGAGAGAGAGAGAGAGAGAGAGAGAGAGAGAGAGAGATATCTGGGGTTCTAATATTACGTTATTGAAACCTTTAACATTAGTAAAATATTTAGGACCATAAAGATAGATAGACAGACAGATAGACAGACAGGCAGACAGATGGTAGATAGGTATAAAGATTGATAGATAGGCAATTATACTTCACAGCCTTATAAAACTCTCGGCTCTCATCATTTCCCATCATTAGCGACACTCATACATACTGACACGGAAACAAGGAAGTCGGTCTTATCTTAATAAACATCATCACCGGTGTTAACAAAAAGCTGTGAACTAAGAAACAAGTCATGATAAAAACCTGAACAATAACCTAGAGATATTTCATTAGCTCTAAAATCTGTGTTTATTTCATTTTCTCTGTTTTTCATTCATTTCATTCTCTCTGCTCTTCATGTCTGTCTATTTATCTATTTATATGCTCCTAAATACTTTACTGATGCTAAAGGCTTCAATAACGTAAATTAGACCACGATGACTTCTCTTCTCATCTCTCTCTACTCTACCTCTCTCTCTTCCTCTCATTTTCTCTCTCTTCTTCTCTCTCTCATCTCTCTCTCTCTCTCTCTCTCTCTCATCTCTCTTCTCTCTCTCTCTCTTCTCTCTCTCTCTCTCTCTCTCTCTCTGCTCTTCTCTCTCTCTCTCTCTCTCTCTCTCTCTCTCTCTCTCTCTCTCTCTCTCTCTCTCTCTCTCTCTCTCTCTCTCTCTCTCTCTCTCTCTCTCTCTCTCTCTCTCTCTCTCTCTCTCTCTCTCTCTCAATACCCCCTTTTTTGATATTACAATCAATCAATCAATTTTCTGTTCTCTGTATTTTCTCTGTATTTTCGGTATCAATAAGTCGATGGTTTGATACGCCTGTACTACATCCCTTTATTTTCCTATTTCAACTCATCTACAAGCGAAAATTCCTGTCTTTTAATAGTGATTTCGGCCCAGGGGAAGACAATTAATGATAAAAACCTGAACAAAATATAACCTGAGATATTTCTTATGTGTCTGGATTTGTGTTTCATTAATTTCCTTTTTCTTCCCTTTTTCTTATTTCTCTTTCTTTTCGAGGATATGCCTGCACTAAATCGCTTACTTCAACTCATCCACAAGCGAGAAATCCTGTCTTTTAGTAGCGATCACGGGCCAGGAGAAGTGTCGCAGGAATATATACCCTACTTATATCCTGGGGTTTTTTTTAACGAGTCGAAAAATCCTGACCCTTTGCTGTTTACTGACTGATATTTGATGCCAGAAGAAGGGAATATACTAAGATTCTTCTAAATTTCAGTTGTATTTTATCATGGTTAAACAAATTATCAGGTAAACATAGGCATAATTTTGAGCATGAGACCTTAAGATAGAATGGAATTTTCGCCTCCTTAAAAAAAATAGACTCACTCCCAACTGTTTCATCTCATCGCTTGAATCAACGCCAAGTTTTCCTATGCGTTCCTGAGAAGCCTCCGTCCTTTCCCTCTCTCTCTTTTATTTTTTTACGTTCTCTCCCTGTATATATTCCTGTCGTGGTGATGTATGTATGGTAGGTGGTATAGCAGTGTATATTAGGAGTATAGTAGGTGGTAGTACATAGGTGCTGATGTTTACTGTATTGACACCTTTGGACGGTACCTGGAACTGTCGCCGATAGGAATTCTCGCCGCCGTCGTCGAGTGTTCCAATTCTTGATATTACAGGACCCAATATATACATTTAATCAAGTTTTACACGCGTTTCTGCATTCAGGGATGAAATACTATCGTTAGCTTGATCAGTTAGGTTAAGTTAGGTGCCAATGTCCAGGTTAGGATAACACTTCCACGTCGTCGAGAGTTCTAAGTTGGTGTTTCGGCGAGAATTCCCATCGGCGACAGTTCCATAAACCCTTTGGACTAGCTTGTCTGCGCGTTGTTGTTGGTTTTGGTGGTGGTGTTGGTGGGGGTGGTGTTGTTACTACTGTTTCATCATCATCATCATCATCATCATCATCATCATTTTTTTCATTATTTTGAAATCGTTATTATTTTTGTTATTATTTTTTGTATTATTGTTTTTCTTATTATTATTATCATTATTAATATCATTATCATTATTGTTGTTATTATTATTATTATTATCATTATTATTACTATTATTGTTATTATTGTTATTATTATTATAATTATTGCTGTCAGTATTGTTATGTTGTTATTATTATCATTAGTATCATCGTTATTATTGTTATTTTTATTATTATCATTATCGCTGTCATTATTATAGTTATTATTATTATTATCATTATTATCATTATTATCATTATTATCATTATTATCATTATTATCATTATTATCATTATCATTATTATCATTATTATCATTATTATCATTATTATCATTATCATTATTATCATTATTATCATCGTTATTATTGTTTCTTTTATTAGTACGAGGGATCAGGTAGTATATAATAGTCAAGATGGAGGTTCAAGGCAGGGCCGTTCCTTACTATATGCGAACTACGCGGTTGCATAGGGCCCTCGAAGCCACCAAGGGGCCTCCAAGCTACCATTATTTGCTTTTATTTTTCCCCCACCATCGTTTTACAAAATATGGCAAAACAAACATGGCCCAAATGGCCCAAACAGCATTTCGCATAGGGCCCCAAAAAAGGCAAAAAACTGCACTGGTTCAAGATGCAGCGGTGAGGGTGTTGGACGATTGGGCGAGGCACCGGGAGGGAGAGAGGGCGTGTGTCCTTGATCGTTACTCGGGAGTGTTGACGAAGAGCGAGCCGCGTGACGACCCTTGAGGGACGCGGCAAGCAGGGCGTGGCGACGACAGAAAGAGAGAGAGAGAGAGAGAGAGAGAGAGAGAGAGAGAGAGAGAGAGAGAGAGAGAGAGAGAGAGAGAGAGAGAGAGAGAGATATTGTGTCATCGGATGAAATGCACTACATCTACATAGACAGATTGGCCAGTAGGAACAAACGAGCTATTGATGCTGCTTGTTCACATGAGGAAATTTAAATCGCCTTCCGACAACGTCATCCCCTCGACATTTCTTTCCTTTTACGTCAGAATAACAATGGCTGCAGCGTAATGGGTGAGCCTGTCTGCTGAAACTCTTACACCACGGAAAGTAGATAGATAGATTGATAGATAGATAGATAGATAGATATAAATAGATAGATAGATAGGTATAGAAAGATAGATAGATAGTTAGATATAAATTATGTGTGTGTGTGTGTGTGTGTGTGTGTGTGTGTGTGTATATTTCGTGGCAGCAAGAGTGGTAACGCGGCGTACATGGCGATGAGCGACGCAGCGACGCACCGCTGACACCCTGCACAGCTGTCCTTTGGTCCGTAGCATCATTGATATCTGTCCCCGGCAGTACCCAGTACTACCCATGGCTGCCCCGCCCCGGCCCGGGATGCAGCAGCGAGGGAGGAACAGGTGGGTGTGAGGTGGCAGCCCCGGTGTAGTACCTAGTGGAGTACCCACTTAGTGTGCCGCGGCCCAAATGTCGGGGAATGACGGGGCACATATCCGCGTCTAAAAAAGACTGCTGAGCGTGAGTGTTGTAAATGCAACATGTTTACCGTTACGAAAGTTTTACTAAATCAAAGCCAAACAACAGAGGCGTACAGGGAGCAGTGCGAATAGACAGCAATTTTCATCGCTATTCATTGTCTTCAGGGGGTTATTATATAATGAGATAAGTTTTCTGTGATTGAGTAATTTGAGTTGACAGTGGCTGGTGTCGGGCTGCTGTTAGGAAGGTGAAATCCCACCCACGCAGGAGGGACGCTCAGCGGAGACAAACAGGAATTCCCGGTCGGAGGAGTTAATTTTGCCACAATCAAATGTTTTCCATCGGAGTGACGTATATATACGCACCGAGGGTTTCTGCCGCCACACAGGAGTCGCCCCCTTGCTGCCTCCGGGCGGTGGGGCGAAGAGGGACTGCCTCACTGTGCAGGAAAGAAAAGACATTTTTTGGCGCCGCCGGAGCTGTAAAGTGACGTAAGGAAGAGCCGAGAGCGGGAGGAAAACAAGGAAGTGTGTTGTGGCTGTATATCAGCTTCTCCGGCATACACACACACAACACACACCACACACACACACACACACACACACACACACCCACACCAACCACACAAACACAGCCCAACCACAACACACCACACCAAACCCACGCCCAACACACCCCACACCAACAACCCACAACCAAAACCCACACAAACAACAACCAACAAAACAAACACCAACAACAACACACCACAACACACACAACCACACACACGACAACACACACAAAAGCACACACAAACCACCACACAACAACACACCACACAAACACACAACACACCACAAACCAACCACAACAATAGCACACCACATAGCAACAGCACAATCCACAACACAATGCACACACACCACACAACACAAACCACCAGAAAGCACACACAAAGCACACCACACACAACAACACACACACAGCACACACACAATCACACAGCACAAACACACACAACACACACACAAGCCACACAACACCACACCACACCACAAGCACACACACATACACCACACACAAACAACACACACACACACACAACACACACACACAAGCACACACACAATACACACACCACAAGCACACACACAATAGCACACACACACCACAAGCACACACCATAGCACACACCCCACACAGCACACACACAATAGCCACACACACACAGCACCACAACACAATAGCACACACACACACACAGACCACACACAACAGCACACACACAAGCACACACACAACACAGCACACACACACAATGCACACACACCACAGCACACACACAAAGCACACACACAACACACACAATAGCACACACACACACAGCACACAACACACACACACACATAGCACACACACACACAGACAACACACAGCACACACCACACAAGCACAACACACACACACACACACGCACACACACAATAGCACACCACACACACACACACACCAACACACACACACACATAGCCACACACACACACACACACAAGCACACAACACACACACCAAAGCACACACACAACACAGCACACACACAATAGCACACACACACAACACACACACAGCACACACACAATAGCACACACACACACACAGCACACAACACAACTAGCACACACAACACCACCACACACACAGCACACACACAATAGCACACACACACAACACACACACACACACACACACTAGCAACCACACACACACACAGCACACACACACACACACAACAAGCACACACACAATAGCACACACACAAAGCACACACACACACACACACACACACAAACAACCACACACACAACACACACAAAGCACACACACACACACACACACACAATAGCACACACACACACACACACAACACACACAATACACACACCACAATAGCCAACACACACACACACACACACACACACAGCACACACAAACACACACAAAACAGCAACACACAACAAACACACAACACACAACACACACACACACACACAAGCCACACACACACCAAAGCACCACACACAACACACCACAGCACACCACACACAATAGCACACCACACACACACAGCACACACACAATAGCACACACACACACAGCACACACACATAGCACCCACACACACACAACACACCACACCAATAGCACACACACACACAGCACACACACACATAGCACCAACACACAATAGCCCACACACACACAGCACACACACAATAGCACACACACACACACGCACACACACACAGCACAACACAATACACCACACACACACACATAGCACACACAAAAACACACAATAGCACACACACACACAGCACACAGACACACAATAGAAACACACAACACACACACACATGCACACACACAATAGCACACACACACACCACAGACCCAAGCACACACACTAGCCACACACATACAACACACACACCAACACAATAGCACACACACACAACACAGCACACCACACACACATAGCACACACACACACACAAGCACACACACAAACACACACACACACACACACACCACACCATAGCACACACACACACACAGCACACACACAATAGACACACACACACACACAAGCACCCACACCACACACACACACAGCACACACACAAGCACACACACAACACACACACACACAGCACACAAAAGCACCACACCACACAGCACACCCACACACACACCACACAGCACACACACAATAGCACACACACACACAACACACCACACACATAGCACACACACACACACCAGCCACACAACACCACACATAGCACCACACAACCACACACCACACACGCACACACACAATAGCACACAACACACACACAGCACACACACAATAGCACACACACACACAGCACACACACAATAGCACACACACACACAGCACACACACAATAGCACACACACACACAGCACACACACAAGCACACACACACACACACACACACACAGCACCCAGCCCCAAACTTTCCTGACGCTGAACGCCAACAGGGACACAATCCCCGCCGCCGAGGCTATGCACATACACGCTTACGTAATGCTGCAAGAACGCTCTGAAACGCGAGACGCACACCATCATTATACCAAGTGATGACGGAATTCTGACGCAGGGGAAGCGCACATTACTCCCTGCCCTTCCCTCCCTCCCTCCTTCCCACCCTTATTATCCTCTTCATAGCCTTACTTACTTACGGGGTCCTTAAACGTTTCCTCCTCCTCCTCCTCCTCCCGTCACTCCTCAGTCTTCACGCGCATCAGGTGCAGAGCGGCGGGAAGTGAATCTAGGGGACTCTGTGCACGGAGAACGTAAATTAACAAACAATACTCGTGCCCTATGAAGGAAAAGTGTGATTTATGGGAGAGAACATACACAAACAATACTCGTGCCCTATGAAGGAAAAGTGTGATTTATGGGAGAGAACATACACAAACAATACTCGTGCCCTATGAAGGAAAAGTGTGATTTATGGGAGAGAACATACACAAACAATACTCGTGCCCTATGAAGGAAAAGTGTGATTTATGGGAGAGAACATACACAAACAATACTCGTGCCCTATGAAGGAAAAGTGTGATTTATGGGAGAGAACATACACAAACAATACTCGTGCCCTATGAAGGAAAAGTGTGATTTATGGGAGAAAACATACACAAACAATACTCGTGCCCTATAAAGGAAAAGTGTGATTTATGAAGAGAACAACAACAAACAATACTCGTGCCCTATGAAGGAAAAGTGTGATTTATGGGAGAAAACATACACAAACAATACTCGTGCCCTATAAAGGAAAAGTGTGATGTATATATATATGGAACAGAACATACAAACAATACTCCCACCCTATACTGTATATATAGAGGAAAAGTGTGATTTATGGAACAGAACATAAACAAGCAATACTCATACCCAGTAAAGGAAATGTGTGATTCAGTGAACTAAACCGAAAATCAGACAAGAAAACATCTACACTTGATATGAGATGAAAAAGATGCATTGTATTATAGTAGCGTGTATTCTTATGGTAAAGTATTGCATTACCTCTTAACTGAGCTCTGAAGAAAGCTACAATCAGCAGCCTTGGATTAACCATTAAGCAAAATAAACATGTGCTTAGGGCCTCAAGGGAATAAGGTAAAGTTGAGGGCATACGCTACGTTGTGCATGGCTGCGGTGCTCATCTCCGTCGCATTAGCCTTTGAGCATGTGGTGGGTGACAAGCCGTTACCCCGGGACACAGGGCTAGTGTGGCATCCGGGTTACCACAGTTACCTTCCCCAGGTTTCCCCAGGTATCCAATTCTCAACCCCGAAAGGGAGGATAGATAGTGTTTGGGCTGGCCGCCGACTTGCCCTGACCCAGATTCGAACCAAGGCCCGCAGAGTATTGCATTATCTTATTGAGTTGTGATATGCAAAAGTAACAATCAGAATAATCTGTATATCCTTATGCATGTCTTTGGAAACAACATAAGTGTAATTTTGTAGATCAATTTGTACACATGAGTATGAGGAAAACTTGGCCAAACCAATGTTGCCAAATGTTAGTCTAAGCTGCGTGACCTTCTACGTCCCTCGCCTCGCCTCCATCAAGCTCGATCCGCCTCACTATATAGACCACAGGGAAAAAATGTCACTAGTTTACTACCGATCTTAATTCATTATAGTATAGCCTTGGCAAAGCTCCCCCGCTGCGCTCCACTCCAGCTCTTGATCGAGGAATGTAGAGGGAGGGGTGAGGGGAGGTGGGGAGGGGAAGAGGAGAGGGTAGGGGGGGATGGGAGGGGAAGGGGAAGAGGAGGGGGGAGGGGGGAGGGGAGGTACAAGCAGGAAGGGCGAACTTTTATGTAGTCTGCTAATTAACTCAGAAGTAGATAAGGAAGATGCAATTAATGAGAGAGAGAGAGAGAGAGAGAGAGAAAAAGAGAGAGAGAGAGAGAGAGGAGAGAGAGAGAGAGAGAGGGCGGAGGGGCATAGAGAAAAAAATATGACAGATAGGAAGACTAAAGAAACAGAGTGAGAGTGAGAGGGAAAAAAAAGACAGCTAGACAGATGAAAGAAACAGTGCGCGAGAAAAAAAATGACAGAGATAGACAGACGACAGAAACAGTGAAATGTCTGAATATCGTATACGATGACACTAAAAATGTCTGAAGAGAGAGAGAGAGAGAGAGAGAGAGAGAGAGAGAGAGAGAGAGAGAGAGAGAGAGAGAGAGAGAGAGAGAGAGAGAGAGAGAGAGTAAATAAAAATAAGACAGGTGGACAGACGAAAGAGACAAAGTGAAAATGTCTGAATATCGTCTACATAAAAAAGACAGAATAAAAGATACGACGAGTTAATCATTTTGACAGTCAAGCCGCGGGTGTGAAGGTGGCGGCGTTGGCACATGACAGCCGCGTCGCCACACCTGCACACACGCCCACCTCCTCTCTCTCTCTCTCTCTCTCTCTCTCTCTCTCTCTCTCTCTCTCTCTCTCTCTCTCTCTCTTTTTTTGTTTCTCCCCTCTATATTTGTTTTGTGGTTTTTCCTCTCTCTCTCTTCGTCTTCTGTGGTCTCTCTCTCTCTCTTTCTCTCTCTCTCTCTCTCTCTCTCTCTCTCTCTCTCTCTCTCTCCTCTCTCTCTCTCTCTCTCTCTCTCTCTCTCTCTCTCTCTCTCTCTCTCTGACTTGATATAACAGGATGATACGTGGAACAGTTTTTTACTTTTTTAATTAAGCTACTAATTATTTTTCTCTATTATTAATTGAATCATAAACTTTCCGATCCTTTCATAATATCTTCCGGGTTATTATTTCATCATTATCTCTTTCTTCTTCATCATCTCCTTTCTTTCTTATCTTCTTCTTCATTTGTTGCTGCTTTCTTATCATTCTCTCTTTGTTTATCATCTCCTTTCTTTCTAATTTCTTCATCTTTCCCTGCTTTCTCTGCTTCTTTTTCTTCTCCTCCTTCTCCTTTATCATCATCATCTTCTTTGTCTCTCGTACGGGACAGACGACAGTTCATTCTTTGCCCCCCGTGGGTATATAAATAGTTCGTAGTGAAGGGGAAGGGAAGTGCAGGTATAGCCAGAGACATTCCTGGGGGCGTCCCGCCTCCCGCCTCGAGTGCGCTTCACTTGAACTTAGCGACTTCACTTTTTTTAGTCCACTTGTGATGACTTTGACAGATACACAACACATACTACCTGATAAAAAGTAACACACACACACACACACACACACACACACTCATTGGCAGAGTTAATTAAGGCAGGAGAAGGAGCAAGACGGAAGTGGGTGAGGTGCTGAGGGAATAGTGATACAAGTCCCGGCCATCACAGACACACAAACAACACGTCAGCGGCGACACTGACAGCAGGGAGGGAGGAGCCGCACGTGCCTGGGTTTTGACACACGCTGCCACCTTGAGTTTGTTATTCACCATGGTCTTGATCACGCTCTGCACTCGCGATCGCCAGTCATCATTCTACTGATAGGGAACTTAGACCTCCCAGGACCGATCTTTGGTAAGGCCTGGAACCTTACTCACCATTCCCTTGCCCAAGCAGGACAGTAACTGCTCACTTTGGTCCGTGAAAAATCCCGACCCTTGAGAGGGGTTCGAATTCGGGACCACACACACACACACAGAGAGAGAGAGAAAGAGAGAGAGAGAGAGAGAGAGTGTGTGTGTGTGTGTGTGTCTGTGTGTGTGTGTGTGTTCGTAGTCAATCAGTCCCCTAGCTGTTTCAAGAACGCCTTACATGCCTATACCGTAACGTGGGTTGTTACTATAAGGGTCCATATAAATAGCAGAGACGCTTGCCACCAGCTCGTATAGTTACAAGGTGGCCAGAGCCGTGCTGGGAGGGCGGGGGCTCCTGCACGCGGGGAACCTGACGGACCAGAAGGACGGGTCCCGAACGAGTATATAATGTTATGAGTCTCGGTCGTCCTCACAGCCACACCTCGGATAGATAGGTAGATAAAAGATATTATATTGTCCACAAAAATGCAAAAATATACAAACATATATACAATTATGGACCAAAATAGTAGCAGAATAGAAAGATATGATAGGATAGATAGATAGATAGATAGATAGATAGATAGATACCAAAATAGTAGCAGAATAGAAAGATATGATAGGATAGATAGATAGATAGATAGATACCAAAATAGTAGCAAAATTTAGGGATGAATTCAAACATAAAATATTAGTTTATTCTTTCTGCTTCTTTCTGTTTAACGTCAGATTTTCCCATAATAGTATCTCATGAGGTTAGACGGCCGATGATACGCTTCCAACTATCTGTATACATTCTTCACCTTCAACTTCAAAATATTACTATAGCAGGAAAATATAACGTTGCGCCTTATTAACATACTGCTACCATAATTTTATATTCACATTAATTAAAAAATCATCTATAAAATGTTCCTATGAAAGCAATAACCCC